>PVLA01009955.1:0-68919 GCA_004027455.1 Hydrochoerus hydrochaeris
CTTCCTTCCTTCCTTTTTTATTTGTCTTTCGTTTTTAAGCACTTGGGTACGGGATGTGACCTCTGCACGTTAGAGGCCTTTACCTGGGAAATGCACGCGGTGGGGTTGAGCTGGGGCTCAGAGCCAGGAACGCGCCGACCTCTATCTGAAGAATTCGCGTGGGAGGGACCCGCTGCATGCACTGGCACTGTGCATAACTTCACCCTGCCCTTGCATTTTCTTAAACCTCATTCTTTTTTTCTTTCAGTACCAGAGATTGAAACCAGGACTTTTGCACTGAGCCACAAACTGGCCCTTTTTAATTTTTTTTTAATTTTCAGACAGAGTCTTGCTAAGTCACTGAGTTTTCCAAGTTAGGCTAAATTTGCAGTCTGCTCCCCCATCCTCCCAGAGTGCTGGGATTACAGGAGGGCACCCTGGTGCATGCCATTCTGCGCAGGGTCTGTCCTGCAGCTGCTGAGTGTCCTGGGTCGGGGTGCTCTCTTCAGTGGCTGGACAGGGCCCACACTTCCAAGTCTGTGAGGGGTATAGTCCCAAGAGAACACTTTCTTTTTGGAAGGAGACGGTCACTTTTGATACACATTTCGGTGCAATTTCTATAAGCAGTATAACACGCATGTGTGCTTGTGGTTTATAATTTCCACGACCTGGGTGGCAGCTGGCAGTCGTCCTGGAGGCAGAGGATGTGTCCTGACCGGGCTCTGAGGGTCCCGCAGGAGGCACCAGGACCACACAGGAGGGGAGATTACCCTCCTGAGGAATTCCTCTGCTCCCCTCGGTGAAAGCTCCCACAGGTCCCCTTTCATCCTGGGGATATCTTCTTTCTGTGCCTGAGCTGGGGCTGCCCGCCCCACCCGCCTGGCTCCAGTGATAACCTTGGCTTTGCGTCTCTGGTTATGGGAGTCGGCTTTCTCCTAGCTCTGCTCAGCAAGGCTCGGGGCTTGTCCAGGAGAAAATGCTAAATGTTCAGTTAATTATCACACATTTTCCTGTTCATTGATAAAAGGGATGAGAATCACCTCTTTCCCCATATAAAGAGCTATGGGAAACTGAGAAAGTATTTTTCTTTCTCTCCTGTTTATATCAGAAGGCTTAGATTACCCAAGAAATGCTCAGGTGAAATTACGATTTCTTGGATAGAGTGGAATAGATATTACTAAAAGTTTAAACAAATATGATTATTTAGCTCCTGAATGTTTTAAAGTATTTTTTTCAATTCTCTGAATATGATAGTTTCAAAATTACACAAAGATAATCTAGATAGAATTAATATTTCTGTGCTCAACACTTAAAAGTCATTTTATTTAAGAATCAGCCGGTTAAATTCATGGCTCCTCTGAATCCTGACGTTGCCTGATACTGTTCTGGGCTCCTTGGTCTCCTTCTCCTGGGTCTGCCCTCGTTTCTACCTTCAGTTTGTTTTCCTCTGCCCTGTCCACTCCTGGGGCCTGTCAAGCTATCATGTACAGCCCACCCACCAGGCCCAGCCCTGCTGATGCATGGCTTGGCAGCACGGTTAGAAATCCAGGAATGTAGGGCTTCTGTGAGGGTGGATACACTCTGTCAATTTGAGAAGTCTGGAAGCTTAAGAACTCAGCGGATCTACATCCCAGTGTGTAGAGGACCTGCCCTTACCTCTAGGATATTGTTCATCCTTTCAACTTGAGAAGTTCCCAAGTTTAACTGACTCAGCAGGGGGCCGGATCCTCACTTTGTAAACTTGCTCATCCTGTGCAAGAGGAGGGCGGGGAGGTGGAGTGAGAGCTGCACCTGCCCCAGAGCTTAGGGACCCTGCTTACAGTACAACGGAGGAAGAGAGACCCATTCTCCCCGTTTTTGTTCTTGTTGCTTTTGGGGTCTTTCGCCACCTTGAAGTGTTGCCCTTGTGCCATGTGCTGCCCTGCCTTGGAGCCAGTTATGGACTGAAACCCATGCACACTGTGAGCTAAATAAACCTCTCCTGCCTTCATTTTGGGTATCAGGTATTTTGTCTCGGCAGTGAGAGAAAAGTAACCAAGAGGACATCTATATTTGCAGATAGACATTTTCAAGAGCTTGAATTTTTAGACCAACGGCAAATAAAATAAGTATCTTGAAAGCAATGTAAGTCTCACAGACCACTATGTGGGGATTTCCTGCATTCAGCAAATGCATTCAGCAAACATTTGAGTAGAACCTTGGCCACAGAATAGAGTGTGCTGTCTAAAAGGGAGGCGATGAACTGCCCTCATGCTGTGGTCACAAGCCGGCTGCTAGGCGAGGGTGCATTGGCCACCCCAGAGCCTGAGAGGGGCTCTGGGGTGCCCTTGAGGACAGAGCCCAGAGCTAAGAGCTGGGGCTGCAGCTCATGGCTCAGGCTCGGGGGGTGAGGGTGGAGGAGGGGAGCAGGCCAGGGTTTGGGGGTGGAAGGTGCGTGGCCCATCCAGGACCGGAAGCCAGGCATTGCGGGAAGTGGGTTCAGAGCTGGGTGGAGTCCCAGTAAAGAGATTTTTTGTTCGTTTGAATTTTGGTGTTGGGGATGGAATGCAGGGTCTGGCATGTGCTAAACATACGTCTGCCATTGAGCTATCCCCCAACCTCACAGTAACACTCTCTGTAAGATGTAGTGCATGCATCATCTTGGAGAGCTGGTACACTCACATATCTCATCCTGATCACTTGTATTTCCCCTCCCAGCCCTTTCATCCCCAGGTCCTGCTTCCTACCATCGCTCCTTAATTTTGCTCTTTAAATTATTTATATCTTGGGCATCACACATCGGAGATACTATGCCACATTTAACAGTCTGTGTCTGATGTATCCTGTCACTAATTATCTTCTCAAAATTTATCCATTTCCTACAGGTGACTCAAATGTATTTTTTATGACTGAAGAATACAGAGATGCATATATGTCACATTTTCTTTATGCATTCATCTGTTGATGGGCATCGCGGTTACTTTCATAACTTAGCTCTCCCGAGCTGCACTGCTGTAAGCATGGCCGTGCACGGCTCACTGTAATATGCTGGCTACAGCTCCTGTGGGAAAACACCAAACTGATATACCTGGGTCAGATGGAATTTCTATTTTTGGACATCATAATTAGGAATGAGAAGAAATCTGTCCCTGGGCTTCCTTAGCTCTCAGCTTGGGCGCCTCGCTGACTAGATGAAAGAATGTCTTTGGGGTGTATCCTTTCTGGGTCACTTGGTCCAGTCCCGGGGGAGCCCTGAGGAAGGACAGGGAAACTGTCACAAGAACAGATGGGTCTGTGTCCGGGAAGCCTGACTGCGCCGTGTGCTCCGCGCTCAGCAACTCGCAGGCTCTGGGAGCTCCGCCTGCGCAGCCCGGCCCGAGTCAGCTCCCAGCTCCCAGCTCCCAGCTCCCAGCTCCCAGCCCTTCCCGCGGCGGCGGCCGGCTCCATCCCGGGCTGCAGTCTCCCGGGTGTCGGGCTTGCTGTGGCTCAGCTTTTTGTTTCAATTTTTATGAGGTGTATTTAAGGTATATACATAGGATGTCCAGATGTGCTTTGCAGAGTGATGCTGTCCTGTAACCCAACAAATGAACATAGGTACTATTAGATCACGTGTTTCCTTACAGCTTTGCCGTTAGGGCCCCTACCGTGCATTTATGAGCACATTTTCAGTAGAATGTAGTATTATAATTATAGTCTCAGACAACAGCAATCATGAATCCCAAAATCTCTTATCAACCTTTTTTTTGGTAAAGAAAAAGTAATTTTTATTTATTATAAACAAAAATATGAAACATGAATACAAAGTGTTTTTAAATTTTATTATTATTAACTCTCTGGTCAAAGATCAATATCCAGAACATATAAGGAAGTAAAAAAAAAAAACCCAAAAAACAAGTAACCCAATTAAAAATGGGCAAACGATATGGACAGGTCTCCAACAAATAGTCCACCAACTTTCTAGTTGAATGATATTTTGTTGAATGTAAAGCATGGGTTTATCTGGGTAATGTTGTAGAGATTAAAAGATCTATTAGTCCTAAATGGAAGAGATAGAACTACAAACCTCCTCAAACAACACAGAGGAGGAAATGGCCGGGACTAGGAATTAGGGAAAGATTTCTTGAACAGGGAAAAGTCAAGAGAAATAACTATAAATCAAACTTCATAAACAACAATAAAGCTTTTGTACTTCAAAGACACCTTTAAGAAAATGGAAAGTCAAGCCAGAGACTGGGAGAAAATTTGCAAAACGTGTGTCTGCCAAGGGACTTATTTTGAAAGCACATACAAATCCTCTCCCACAACTCCGTAAGAACAGGGAAAAGTGGGCAGCACATTTGAACCGACATTTCACCAGGGATGCAATGCTTGATGTCCTTAGTCCCTAAGGAACTGAAAATTATGTGTACAAAGAGGTATCACCCGTGTGCACTAAAATGGCTAAAATGAAAAAGAACTTGATCACACTCATTGTGGCCAAGAGGAGCACAGAACTCTCGCAGGTGATGGAGTAATGCTAGACGGCAGAAGCACTGTGGAGAATGATTTTATAGTTTATTACATACTTTAGTAAACACCTACCACCCGACCCAGGTGATCTCTCAGAGAAATGGGGGAAGCCTGTCAAGGCGTGGACCTGCAGTAGATGGTGGCTTGGTTAACGGTCAAATCTGCAATGAGCCGTGTGTCTCCTGGGCAGATGCTGTGGCAGGAATAAGCTTTTCCAGTGAGGTAAGATTCCGCTTATCTGGAACTCTAACATTTTGAATACATAGGGAGAGAAAAAGAGACCAGCCATTTCCTGTGCATGAAGAGGGAGGCGCAAGGACCCACATGCATCGTGTTGTAGACTGTACCTGTGTGATGTGTTGTGTGTTAGTTCTGCTTAAATACATTTTTCTGTGGAACTTTCCAGAGTGTCAGGTATGGCTGCATGTGATCAGGCCAAGCTTTGCCTGCTGACCTGGGGGAGTCCACTTCGTTGGAATCGGTTTGGCTCTGGGGGAGCTCTAAGCTAGGGTGCTCTCTTCTGACTCTTCTGCTCCTGGTACTATTCTGAGGGCCAGCAAGGGGGACAGGACTGCTGGCCTCAGGATCTAGCACTGGGGAGGAACAGAGTCTGCAGGGCGTGCTAAAAGAGAACTCACCACGATGACTGTAATTTAGGGTGCTAATCTACAGCCCAAAACAGGGTGCCAGGGTCTCTGCTTTTCAGACATCACTCAAACGGGGCTTAATGGGGTGCTTCCCTGAGGTCTGCAGTGACCTCTGGTACCAGCCAGCCGCTTCCTCTTGCACTTAACTTCCTCTGCTTTAGATCCCTAAGGCAGCACTGGTCTGGGTGAAGGCCACGGCCGCTTATGGACGGAGTTGTACAGGATAAAGCTTTTAAATGTGGCTTATTTCACGGGTGAGTGTGCTTGGCTTTGCCTCTCAGCTTGTGCCTCTGCTGCTGAGCTGTGTTCTACACTGTGGGGGACCCTTGTTCACCTCTCCTTGCTGCAGCTGAGGTGCAGGTGGGTTCTGGGTCTGGTGATTATGAGGGTAACCATGATGAACGAGAGCATCCGGGACTTCGTGTGAATGCAGGCACAGTTTCATTGTCCCCGGGGAAAATACCCAGGAGGTGGTTTCCCAAGTACCTCATACTCTGCTCATTATTTTTTTGTGATTTTTTTTCTTTATATTTTATTTCTGTTGATCTATGTTCAAGTTTATTCATTTCTCGGTCATCTCCTTTATGACACTAGGCCCATTCAATGAATTTTATTTGAAATATTTTATTTTGCAGCTTAGATTTTTTTATTTCTACACAGTTTCTTTTTCCTCAAGGCCTTCAGTTTTTTCTTAGTCATTAAATGTTGTTCACTTACCTCATGGAGATGTTTACAATCACTGATTTACTGGCTTTATCTGGGAATCTGTTGGGAATTCTTCAGATTTTCCTGGTTAATGGACACAGAATAAGTTTAGATTGCTTTTTGGTATTTGGAGATCAAGAACTTATGGGTGCTTTAAAAACCTCGAGATAACATGTGTTGTTGAGGCAGAAGGCCCACCCACTTCAGCTCCTCCCACAGCTCTGTCTCTCCTGCTGGAGAATTGGTTCAAGCTTCAGTTTGCTCTGCAAGGTGTTTTAACTGACACTGGGTCTTGGCGTGTTCATGCTTTCCTGGGAAGTTGGTCTGGAAACTGGGTGGAGGTGTGAATGATGATCTGATTTTTGAAGTTTTTGCTGTACATCTGGGGGTCTGGTCAGTGTAAGGAGGAGAGGGAGACTGCCACATCTCTTGGTTCATGCTGAGATCTCAGGGCTCTTTTCCAATGCTTGCCAGCCCGGGGTTTTGTCTGTACTTCTGACCACCCGGGGGCTCTTTCCTCAGTTCCAACAGACAGAAAGTCAGGTTCTTTCAGCGATTTTGTCCATAATCATATCACACAGGGCAACGTGGAGAGAGAAAAGAAAGAGGATTTTTTTCCTTTTCCAAAGAATCTTAGAGTCTAAATACAACATATTTTCTCAATGAAAACTGAATTTTTAAAAATTCTATTTATTGTTTTGGTACCAGGAATTGAGCTCATGGCCTGGTAAGCGCGAGACAGGCCCTGTTTCGCTAATCTACATCCCTGTGGCTGAATTTTAGAAGGGAAGAAGTGGAGGATTTTCTGCATGGAAACACAAATTAGAGCAGCACAGTAAAGATCTAGGGACAGTACAGCGAAGTGCACAGGGGCGGGGGACTTGGATGCGTGTAAGCGAAACATCCTGGAGAACCCTTCATCAAAGCCTGTGGACTAGTGTCTTTATGCTCTTGACATGGCCACCATCAGGGCTCCATTTCCAGAAACAGATTTTTTTCCCTCTGCATCTGCGTTAATCTATTTTCTGTTTGTAAAGCAGAGTACCCAAGATTGGATGCTCTTTAAGCAAACTTACTTCCTGTAGATCTGGAGGCTGGGGTGTCTCCAGCATAGGAGCTGCGTCTGGTAAGATCCTTCCTGTGGATGGGGATTCTCCAGGGACTCAACGTGGCACAGGGTGGCACATAGCACGAGGGACAAATACAGCAGATGGAGCCACAGGGGCAGACCTGCTCTTGGGGTGACCCAGTAGCCCCTTGCCACTCAGGAATCTTAAAGATTCCCTGGTCTCATTTCCTAGCACATCCCTCAGGGATTACATTTCAGCACGGGTTCTGGTGAGGACGTTCCGACCACAGCAGCAAGAGGGGTCAGAGCCACACGCGGGCATTGGGGCCTGCTGGTGTCCAGCTGCACTGACGGGGAAGGTGTGGAGCACTGGCCTTGTTCACGTCCCTGGGCGTGTGTGGCGTCGCCTGACAAGTCTCACTGCAGGACACACGGGAGGAGGAAGACACGGAAATGAAGGCCAGACAGGGAGGGAGAAAAGCCATCGCCCGGATAAAAAATGAGGCATAACTTTTTCCTGGCAGTTTTCGGACACGGCCTTCTCTGTGCACAGTGGGAGAGGGAGAGGATGTTACGTGATGTGCTGGAATGCATTTGGGTGGCGCATCCAGGGGGTCCCGGGTGCAGAATTAGCAGCCTCAGTTGCGTGAGCAACTGGGTTTCCACAATTCTCCTTCCCTGTTTTTGGTAAAAAAAACCATTTGCAGAGTTCAGTTTGTGTTGGTGTCGCCTTGCCACCGTCACGAATGGTACTGAACAGTACTCATCGCCTGTAAAACATCTCTAAAGACCCCTTGGCTGGCGAGCTGAGGTGCTGGAGAAGACGCACACACACAGCTGCAGGATAGCACTAAATTCTCAGAGGGTGGAGGCGGTATTTGAGTCCCATGCAGGCCAAGGGGACTTCAAAAGGCTGGGTTTCCCAGGTTCTGTGGTTGACAGGTCGTGGTTAGAACAGTCTGCCAGTGCCCCACGGCCTGGGAGGGCAGCCGGGGGCAATGGCTTAAAGGACCTTGTGGGAGGACCCGGTGTGAGGGCGACCTTGGAGCTTTCCTGCTGGGGCACTGCTCTGCTTGCCTGCGAGGAATGTAAGGGTTCAGGGGTGGCTGTCTTTCAGGCCTCCTGTATTTGGTAATGGCCTCTTTTGGAGAAGCTTCTTGAAAGAATGCATCAAGCCACGCACACATCCCATTGTGTTTCTAGTTTGGGGTTCCTTAGCGGATTGCAGCTCCATGAGGGCAGAACCTCTGCTTGGCTCACGCACGGTGCCTGGCTCACAGCAGACACACAGGGAATGCTTATTACATGTAGTGAATTCAATAAAAAGTTCTATATGGAATATCTCCTCTGCGTCAGGAGCAGGTGGTGTGAGAGGCATATCAGGATCCAGACGTGAACGTACCCTTGTCTTCCTGAAGGCTGGGAAAGGACAGCGAACAAGACTGTGATACTTCAGGGAGTAATAAGTACTAAGGAAAAAGGCCGAGTGGGGAGAAAGCAGAGAGCTTTAGGTGGGGCAGGGCAGGGTCGTCACAACCTTAGCTACTGTTGCTACCCTAATCCAGGTTTTTTTTTTTTTTTTGTGGTACCGGGGATCAAACTCACGACCTCGTGCTTGCCAGGCAGGTGCTTATGCCACGGAGCTAAACTGCTGCTATCCTAATGTTTGTGTTTATCGCCGACTCACAGGGAGAAGCATAGCCCCCGATGTGGTTGGATTGAGACGGCGCCCTGGCAGCGGACTAGCTCGTGGGGTGCTGCCCGTAGGAGGAGGCTTAGTAACAGAGGCCCAGGTGAGTTTGCTCACCCAACCCTCCTGCCGTGCAAACATGCAGCTGGAAGTTAACATCTATGAAGCAGCTGGAAGATCTGCTGCCCCTTTGATTTTGGACTTCTCAGCACTAAGAACTGTGAGCGATACATTTCCACTATTTATACATCATCAAGTATAAGGCATTGGGTGATGGCTTTCTGAATGGACTAACATAGGTGACATAATCAGAGAAAATTCAACAGAGAAGGTGAAGACAGCCATTGGCTATGGCAGAACCGCACAGATGCATGAGGGAGGGGAGCCGAAGTTTGCTGTCCACTACCTGGTGATGGGTGCCTAGGCAGAGGCCAGACCCTGGACAGTGCCAGAGATGGCCCCGGGGCTTCAGAATGGCAGGGGCCCAGGTACTGGGTGATGTGCAGAGCCAACCCCAAACCTTTTAGCATCTTGGTTCCTGCAGACGAGCTCAACTTTAGAAATGAATGCCCTTTGACTTGACCTGCGGCCTTGGATGTGTTTTGACTCCTTGGTGTGGCTTCAGATAGGTGGGGAAGGCTTGTGGAGACAAGCAAGAGTCACACTTGAAGGAGAAGTGATGACAGGTGCAAAACCAATGTTGCCAAGATGCCCAAACTTCCAAAACTGATGCAGTGGTAACTCAGCTTACACACTTCATTTGTGCTATGATTTTGGGGAAGATGACTGCATTTGTGTTTGTTGGAGAAAGTGGCTGTGGTCGTGTTTATCCCATGATGCAGGGTTTGAAAACAAGCAAAATTTTGCCAAGCACCTTTGTTTGTATATTGAATTGTCTGAAAGCAAACACATTTGTGAACAGAATATTACTGTATGTAGATTCCAGGCCCTTGCAATCAAAATACCGACAGCGTTCTTTACCGAAATAGAAAAAAACAGTCCTAAGATGTGTATGGAACACAAAGACATCTAGAATAACCAATCCTGAGGGACAAGACTAAAGCAGGAGGCATCATAGTCCTGGATTATGTTTATATTACAATGCTGCAGCGACAAACACAGCATGGTCCTGGACGCAAAACAGATTTATTGTTCAATGACGTGGTCAAAAACAGACTGGAGACAAGACGGACTCTTTAACAAATAGTGCTGAGAAAACTGCCCTCTGCAGAAGAGCGAATCTAGAACTGTAATTCTCAGCCTCTACTAAAATCTAATCAAAGACCTAGATATAAAAGCAGAAACCATGAATCTGTTAAAAGGTAAAGTGGATAAAACTGTTGAAAACAGTCCCTGGCAAAGACTTTCTAAGCAAAAACAAGTTCTTTGGGGAGACGGGCCCGCAGTTCTGCTTATTAAGTCCTTGTCTGAGTCTGGTGTCAGAGTACTGCTAATTTTCAGGAATGACTTGGGAAGCACTGCGTCCCTTCAGCTTCACGGGAGACTTTGAGGAGCGCTGGGGTCAGCTCCTCCATAAAGTGCTGGTAGAATTCTGTGCAGGTCTATCAGGTCTTGAACTTTTCTCAGTTGGTAGGGCTTCATTTCTGCTCCATTTCATTGCCTGATATTGATCTTTCTAGGGACAGAAGGGACCCCTGGGGCCTGGGACCTGAGCCCTTTCTAGAGGGCAGAAAAAAGCAGCTTCTGTATGGCTCTGAGCAGCAAGTAGTTGTCAAGCAGATTGGTGGTTTGAAGCTGACAGGTTGCTGTTTAATCCCTTCGCTTGGGTGGGCAACACTGTCCTCCGAGGGCAGCTGCATGCCTACCCAAATTTCCCTGTTAGCTCACAGCACCCAAGCCCTTAGGAGCGAGACTGATATTCAGTCAGTCAAGTGTCTACTCTCTGGGGTGGAGGAGGTGGACCCCTCCCCACAAAACAGGACCACAGCCCAAAATTGACAGTGACCCAGCTCCGACCCCTCACTCTACTTGAGTGCTTGGTACCGCTTTCTCTGGCAATACCTGCAGTAGAGGCCTTTCACTTAGCACTGGCCTCCGCCTCTTCTTCTTCCTATACAGGAGAGCGAGCAGGCCAGGCGTGGGGAGCCTAGGTCCTGGGGACCCTAGGACCCAGACCTGCTAGACGGAACAGCCTATTCAGGGATTTTGCTTTCTTGGTGCAATTTGGGTAATTCATATGTTTCTAGGCATTTTCCCATTTCTTCTATGAGAATATAAGGTTCTAAGGTACAACAGCACTTCAGTTCATGAATGCTTTTGTTTGTGAACAATTTGGTTCACAAACAAAAGCCTTCAGCAAAAGTTCCTTTTCATTTGCAAACTGCATCAGGTGACAAACATTTCTACACCATCTTTCTTTCACAGACACGGATGTGTCGGTCTTTTCTAAACCTGTGGGACAGATTAAGTTCAGGAATCGAGGTACCACTGTAGTTTCTTATAATCTTCTTCATTTTGGTGGTGTCTGTTGTGATTTTACCTTTTCTGAGGGCATATTCTTAGGAGCATTGCCCAGTGTTTGTGAGCTACATCTTTCAAGATCTTTGCCGAGACCCGATACTCTGGATTGCATTCAAGTAAGCTTGAAATTGTTAGGAGTTTTTCTGAGAAGGTGTAAGTGAAAGAGTGTTAGTCCCAAACATTTGAGCACTAGATGGAGGTTTAGCTGTCTTTGCCAGCTGGGGTTTCTAGTGACCTATTCTACTAAACATTGATTTCAGAAGTATCTATTGATTACCTGCAATGTACGGATATCTGTTTGGATACTGATAGGCAAAGAATCTCTTTGCAATTCCCTTTTCCTGTGCATATCCTGTCCTCACTGGAAGAACAATGCTGTGATCATATCCTTCTCATTACTAATTCAAGGGTTTTCAAATTTCTTTGGTTCAATGCACCCTTACTGTTTGCCTAGCAGGCCACTCAGACAAAAGGGGATTTAACTCTTTTATTCAGAAGTCGTATTTAATGCTTTTGTTTAGTAAACAGTTAGGTCTGAGCTTACTAAGTATTTATGTCCTAAAACTTAGTAGCTATTCCCAAAAGCACTGGTTGTTAGTGGTCAGTTGTTGGCGGGCACACGCACCTGCTGAGCATGGCACGGCCTCAGGGTCTCAGCAGTGGCCAGCCTAGATCTGTGCCGATGTTCCCGAGACACTTGCCTTTTAAAGACCACAGTAACTGATGCCGACCTTTGCTAAAATACTACTGGGAGAAATACCATGTGATATACTGCTGAGACTCGGAGCTAATTTAAATTCATTGTCTGTGCAGTGTTCAGTCAGACCTGTGCCGTGGCTGTGTTACCCCTCAAGGTTTAAATGCCCCAGGAAGTACCCCCTTGTACCCCTTGTGGGGTACAGTTGGGACCCACACTCATGAATTTCTTTTGCTCGCGTTAACTGAACACTTTATGGGCCGCTCAGTGAGACAGGCTGAGAACCCGTACCATCACAGCCTGCTTTCTGTTGTTACAAATGATAACCTCAGACTGGGAAATGTATTTAAAAATGTGTTTCTTAACAGTTCTGAAAGCTGGGAAGCCCAAGGTCTAGGGGCAAGAGCTATTTTTCCGGTAAGGACTCTGTAGAGACCCAAGGTGGTGCTGGGAGTCACGCAGCTAGAAAGGACAAGTGTACAGAGATCCCTGGATTTTAACAGAGTCACTCACTGGGTAGCGTATTCATGGGTAGGTTCATGCGTAGGTTAGTTCAGTAATGAGAACAGTGTCATTACACATGACTTTGGGGGTGAAGTGGCTAACATAGGGTAACTGGGAGACAAACCATGGCAAATACCAAAGGGCTACTTCTGAGCTAAGACCTCTCAGCACCGTCCCCGGACTGATCAATGAGCCCTGCAATGGTGGAAGCGTCTCAGGTCTGTGCCGTCCTGTAACACAGCCGGGAGACACATGTGGCTATAGAGCAATTGACATATAGCTTCTGAGATGGACAACAAAGGCTTAATTTTGTCTACTTCTCATTAATTTAAATTTGAATAGCTAATCATTGCTAGTAGCTAAGATATTGGACAGTTCAGTAAAACCTTGTCAGGCTCTTAATAGTTTTTCCGTAGGATACAAATAAAACATTCCCTACCACAGATGTTTTATTTACGTTAGGAGTCATATGAGGCTATTATAGGAGGAACCGACCCTGCCTTTATTCACTGCCGGGACTCCTGCTGGCCATGTGGGCCTTGGGTTCACTAAAGGTTGCTAGAAAACCTAGCTTAATTCCTGTTGAATTTAGGAAGTCACAACCAAAAGGCTTTGTCCCAAATACAAAAGAGAGGGATCCTATCCCTTGCCTCTTCTGGACTGTTCCCACAAAATGAATTTTTAACTTGAGCATTTACTAGGTTGATGATAAAATCTAGAGATGGATGTCAGTCTGGGCATTTTTACTGAGTTTCTGATGGTTATTTGCACATAACGACATTCTCTTTTAAATCTGAAATCTAATTTTGTATTGTGCTTGCAAAATTGTTATGAAATTTGCTCCTTTTACACTTTTGTCTTTGGTGGGATTGTTAGGCCCACTGATGCCGTGTTTGGCTTTCGGTGTGGTTTGCTTCCCTTCTGTTTGGACCTAGCTTCTCCCTGGGCCCTTCGTACTCAGCCCTGTGCACACAGTCCCTGCATTCCACCAGCGCCTTTTCTCAATCGAAAACCCCCACAAAACCTGGTGGCTTAAAGCAGCACAGCTCTGCTTGTTCTTATGCTTGTATGGGTTTGCTGGGCTCAGCTGTGCTGTTCTTCTGTTGGTGCTCTTGGCACAGGCCCTGAGCTCTCCTGGGGGCTCACTTGGCCTCTCATTTCCTGAGACTCTCCAGTGACCTCTCAGCCAGGCTACAGGGGCCCGGACAGATTTCTTACCCCATAGCTAAATTCTAAGTGTGCAAAATCAGACGCCTCCAGATCTTAAAACTCAGACCCAGAACTGTTACAGTCACTTCTGCCACATTCCTTTGGTCAAAGGCATTGAAGGTTAGCCCAGCTCCACAGAAAGGGAGTGTAGATTCTACCTCACGTTAGGAAAGCAACAAGAATTGTAACCGACTCAACGTACCACAATGGCTACGTCAGTTTTATTTCACTTACTTATTTCTTCTCTGTTGTTTAACCTTTGGAGGCTTGGTAGGTTCTATTGTCAGTAAGATTAATTGAATGTTAACTTAAAGGTGATTAAGGCATTATATCTTTATAAACCCTCTGAGAGAGGAAAAAAAAGGCAGCCAGTTTCCATATAATGAGTATCACAATGAATAATCAGAACTTCTCTGCTCGTGGGTGAGTTATGTTTGTATCCCCCCCAAAGCCTTATGTGGACCTCATAGAAAACAGTGTCCTAACACAGAAAGACTACTTTCCATGTCAAGGAACACAGGACCTAAAAAGTGGTTCAATACAATGAAAGCTTTTCTCACAAAATAAGCCAGGACAGAGTGTCATATTTTTTGAAGTGGTTATGAAGTTGTCACCTGAAGAAAAACTGTTCAGAAGTTCCATGGATGTACTCTGCTTCTCAGCCCAGCGGGTGCATCCAGATTCTCATTTCTTTACCGGAAGCTCTGTGTTTCAGGGCACTTCCTCAAGAGCAGACGTTTTGTGACCCTCTTTCAATCATGAGATATTTGCAATAATAAATACATTTCTTCCCAGCATAATTTGTCTAACATCCCAGTAACTGTGGCTTTAGCCTGAGAAATGGTATGTGTTCTAATTTCACTTAAAGTTCTCTGTCATGTGAATCAATTTTAAATGTTGAGAGATTGCTTCATTTTTCTCCAATATCTTTGTACAATCTGGATTCATCTTCCTTCTAAAAATGCCCCCTCATTTTGATTGCAGATAAGCTGTGTGTGTGTGTGTGTGTGTGTGTGTGTTACTGGGGACCGAACCAAGGGTCTGTGCACTGAGCTACATCCTCAGCACTTTTTCTTTATTTTTATAGTTCCAGACAGGGTCTTGCTACATCACTCAGTTGCCTGGACTGGACTTGAACTTGGGATCTTCGTGCCTCAGCATTTTGGAGTACTGGGATTGCAGGCATGTACTGGCTGCCTTTAGGCTGTGACAGTCTTACATTCCCACACTGACTTCCCTTGTGTGCCACTCCTTCTCCTCCAGCAAATCTAAGCTGACTCCTCCAAACTCACCTCCAGACCCTTACCACCCACACCGCCCATGCCAGTCTGTTCTCTGAATGCCTACTTTGCCCTCTGCCACCCTTCCTGTACACAGTCAGTGCCAAGTCACCATTTCTGGAATCAGGTTTAAAAATTGTAAGGAGTTCTAGAACTCTCTTTTGGAATGGTACTCATTTTTCTATCTGATAATAGAGAGTGATAAAGAGAGGTATCAGTACTTGCGGGGTACCAGGCTTTCCCTATCCCTTAACAAATATAATAATTGGGGACATAAATGTTACTTCAAAATACCTCTCCATACATAAAGACAGTGAGGCAATTAAACATGTTAAAGTCTTTATTATCCCAGGGACACAGCAAAAATGGAAGTGACTGTCTGAATCCGAAATTCTTACTATTTCCTTGATATCACACTCCCTGCTTTTAGACACAGAGATTTGTTAATATGATCCTCAAAATAAAACAAGTTAGGATTATCTGTCTTTCTTTTTTAATCCTTGAGCAAATCCTCTGTGCTCATAATCAAAATAAACTCATTGATTCTCTTGTTGACTTTTTGCCTTTGTTATTTTAAGAACCTTTTCTTATTGTCTCAGAATCCTCTATAAGCCTTTATTGCACCTTTGGCGTACCTGATTTTTGATTTTTCGTTGAATTTGAATTTTTGCATTCCGAGTCTTTTCCTGTATATCCTTTGGATATTTGTTTCTCCCTTTACCAAACCATTTTCCTTTTTTGTTGTGACTGAAATCTTTTAATGACTGTATTATATCCACATCAACATCTCTTTTTCATACCTTGGGAAAACTAATAATACCTTTAGCATTAAGTGTGGTTTTAAAAAATTATATTAATGCTTATAAAATGATATTAAAAAGCTGTAGGGGAATTAGGTTTGGTTTGTGTCAGTCTGAAACTGATTGGCAAACTTTGCTTACTTTTCTTACTGCATTGAATTGTAAATGAGGTGACCAGTTTTGCTGAGCTCTGTGTCTCTGTGTTGACTCATATTTCTAGTCCTGGGTGTAAATGACCCTAGTTTCTAACTTCTCGTATACCATTAAGTGGTAAAGGGGAAAGTTAAAGGAAGGCCATTGAGCTTGAGCATTTGTTATCTAAAATGTTTGGGACTGGAAGGATTTTGGATTTCAGATTTTTTTTTTCAAATTTTGGAATATTTGTGTATGAGACGTCTTCAGATGAGACCTAAGTCTAAGCACACAATTTGTGTTTCCTGTATCCCTTACACACATACCTTAAGGATAATCTTAGAGAACATTTGAATAATTTTGTGTGCTGAATAAAATTTTTTCATGTTGAACCATCAGACAGGTGTGGTGTAGGATTTTTCATGTATGTGTCATGTTGGTGCTTAAAATGTTGTAGATTTTTGGGGTACTTTGGAGTTTTGGATGGGGGATGTTCATCCTATATTTGCAAGTAGGCTAGTTAGTATCATGCAAGTTGATGGAAGAGAAAAGATATTGGAAAAGTTTTTAGTTCTCTTCATAATTTGAGTAAGTGATGATTAATAATCTTAATTACTGAGTAGCCAAAAGCACCTTTTAGTGTAGATGTCTTGAAATTCTCAGCATAGGCTGTTCAGCAAACAAGACTTAGAAAAGCCAAGAGGTTGAGAAAGATGCAGTGAGGTTTTCAGCTACCTAAGTGGAAATTCTGAACATCAGGCACGTTGAAGGGACTCGGGGAACTGTGACAATAACACTGCACAAAGGAAGTGTGGAAGCTGTGTTTGTTCAGTAGAAATACATTTTTTCTGGGTTAATTTATTCCAACAAAGGATGAGGTTGAGGGTTGTGAAGTGAATGAGTAGTCTGCACAGACTAGCTTCCAGGCCAAGCGCAGCGTGAGGGCCCAAGAAGCCCACAGAGGCCCCGGCTCTCCTACCTGGTAGCCAATCACTGCTGCGCCTTTCTTTCTCTGTGTCAGGGGACACTGACCTGCAAAAGGCAGTGATCCCACCACCTACCAGTCAGACTCTCAGGAATATCAAGACTTGAGAATGCCAGGCCTGAAAACAGCTCCTGGCTCACAGGGGCATTGGGTAAATGTTCGGTGTTGTCTACCATCGTTCTGTCACTGGATCTTCTCTCAAACTCTGTCTCAGAGGTAATAGCACCCAGAATTTGCAGACGATGCCCCTCAGCTCCTCACATACAGAAAGAGAAAAGAACTTCTCAGAGGCCACATGCAAGCTGTGAACCGACACTGTGGGGCTCTGAGCGGAGACCTAGCCGTGGCTACAGCTCGCTGGCTTCTCTGAACTGAGTATCTGGAAGAAGGCGTGGAAGTCATAAAGGACCATTCTAATCGTCTAACTAAAAATTGCTTTTCATTTGACTGTGGTTGGTTATGAAGGGACTTTTCCAAAAAGGCTCAAAGGAAATGATCACATTGAAGATTTACCCAAAGCCTGCTGAAACGAAAATTTAAAAGCTGAGCCTGTATCAAAGAGAGAAGCACAATGCTTGCTGCAGTGGAGTTCAGTACCCAAGAAAGCCCTGCTCTGGGTGTGTGCTGAGCAAAAGGAGAGTTACAGCATGCATCCGTCACGTGGCAGCAATGTTCCACAGGTGCTAACTAAGATTAAATGGGTTCCTCTCTGTTTTCAAGCATCCCAACCACCCATTTTTACTATCTGGGATTTTTTTTTTTGTAGATGTCATCAAGAAAGAGTAGTGGCACTACATGTCAGAATTTCCTGTCACCTGAAATCATTGATGGGGCAAAATCGTTAAAAAGTCCCAGAGTAGAGTGACAGCCACGGTCTAGAAGCGTTACTGAAGGCAGGAATTCTAGACATACTTGGATCAGCATTGGTCACCATGAATCGGATGAGGAAACAACCCTGATATAATTAGGTTGCTTACAGTTTGTTTCTAAGATTTCATAAAGTGAGTCAAGCAAAGGTTTTGTATAATGTGATTCTAAGCTTGTTGGAACATCAATCTACCTTAAATCCTGAAATACCCAACCTTCTAGAACAGGGATAGAAGAATAGTAGACTCCCAGAGTTAGCATTCTAAACTCTTTCGCTTCAACTCTTGTTATTTCGCCAGGATGGGCCCTCAAAGCCTCATGCAGTCATGGGGGTGGGCCTTTTGGAGGTGGTAGAATCTAGAGCTTGTGATGAATTGATTCATGGTCCAGTGCTGGAGTTAAGAGTGTAACTGTCACACTTGTCCTAGGGTGAGTAGCCTCATACAATATAAGGGACAGAAAGACTGTTGTCTCTTGCTTGTTTTATTTTTAATGTTTTCTGCCACCATGAGCTATTGCCCCTCTGCCATGCCACGCCTTGGAGCCAGACACTTATGGACTGAAACCCCTATAAACTGTGAACATTTTCTCCCTTAACTTGTTGGTGTTGGGTATTTTGACCCAGCAATGAAAAAAGTAACAGACAACTCTTCACATGTGTTTGTCCCCATTTCTCCCTCACCTTACTTGGAGCATCTGGTGTGATTGAGAACTTACTATTGTGAGCAGAAACATTGCATTTTCAGATCACTTTATGGCTACACAATGCTTCCTTAATTAAGCAAATTCTGTTTCCAATGACTTCTATCCTTCCATCTTATTTTAACCCTCTGAAACCATTTTCAGGAGCAAGAGGGAAGGGACCAAAACGAATGATGCAATCACGGGCTGGGATGCATGAATGATCTCAAAGAAGACTGAAGGGATTGTAGCCACCGGGACCTTCAGCAAGAGTCAGCAGCCAGCACGGGGCTAGACTGAGCCCAGTCCTAAGCGGCGCGTTCTGGAGGGAGAGATTCTGTGCTGTCTCATCCACAGAGCCAAGGCTTCTCATTCCCAGGGTCGCTTTCATATTCAGCCATGACATACTCCTTAAAGCTATGTTTCTCAAGCTGGGCGTGGTGGCACAGGCCTGTAGTCCCAGCACTTGGGAGGCTGAGGCAGGAGGATCACTGTAAGTTTGAGACCAGTTTGGGTTACAACGTGAGCTCAAGGCCAGCCTGAACTGTATAGTGAGACCCTGTCTCAAAAAAGACAAACAAACAAAAGAGCCAAAAACAACAAAACAAAAACAAACCAACAACAAAACCTATTTTTTTCTGTTGATAGTCCTTATTCTTTTAAAACCTCTTAAAAGAAGTAGCCAGTAGACACTTTCCAAATTGTTGACATTCTTTTTTGGGGACCTGAAAACTGTTCCCAAAAGTTGCTGCAGACTCAGAAGTAATTTCATTTTGCTAGTTTTCAGGTGTCTGGCTTTCAGCCCTTACGTTATTTGTCCAGAGTACTTACCGTGTGCCGCGAGTTCTGTAAAAAGACTTCAAAATTCATTTATTTATTTAGAGGCCGTATCTTGCTATGTAGCCCAGCCTGGCCTCAAACTCACAGGGACCCTCCTTCCTGATTCAGCCTCCGGACTACGGGGACTGTGGCATATGCCACCATGCCGGGTGAACTTTCAACAGTACATATCTGCTAGGTGACCGCAGCTCGGCAGACGGAGTCCGGCTCCGGTGCTGTGAACGTCTTCTCTCGTGCCTGACATTCTTAGCCAAGGGAACACAACGCACAACTCCCCTTTGCACCCCAGACACCTTTCCTGAGCAAACGAACTTGAACTCAGTACTCTTATCTCCAGTGTGGTGAAATGGGTTTCTCCTAGTGATGTGTGTGAAAATATGAAAGTGAGAAATCAGCAAGGAATGGTAGGAGCTTGTGTAGACCAGCTGCCTCTGTTGGTGGCGATGTTTGTTCACTCATCTCGACTCACCCTGTGCTGCGAGGACGCGCCATGGCCGTGTAAACACAGCCCCTGTCTCTAGTGGTCTGTCAGCAGCTGCTCAGCCCACGATGGCTTTTCAGTCTCTGCCTTGCAGTAATCAACATAGAATAAAACGAAGTAATCGTAGTATGTTTATAATGAAGAGCTCAAAAAAAGGGAAATAATTGAAAGTACATTGTATATTTCATTCAGTAAAGTAGACATCAAGGTACTTTCTCTCTTTCTGAATAGAAAATATTTCAAGAGTAATTTCTTCAGATCACAAAACTCTCTTTTCTTCTTAAATGGAAATGGTTTCTCTCTCAATAGATAAGAAAAGAGATTCACTGGCTTCAGATTATGTGTGGCAAGGAAATGAGGGAGGTATTTTATTTTAAGGACAAGAAAATGAGCAACAACAGTAAGTAACGCGCCCCGCTGTGGCTGGCACTGCTGTTACCTAGAGCGGGAAGCAGGAAATGGGGAAAATGCAGTCACGTTCCTGGGATCACGGGACGCTCTGTGGACTTTCTGCCTCTTTCAATTTTCTGCTTTTTAAGAGAATCTCCTTTTTGTTCTTCTCCTAAAGTGGGGGGTCAATATAGAAGGAATTTCCTAAGTGAGTGAGTAAGTGCAGAGATTTTTCAAGTTACGATCCTCATGGTAACTATTATCACCACCTCAAGGATATTCCTGCCCACATGCTTTGTATTAAAACAGACTCAGTAATTACTACATTTGTGACTTTGTGTTGCTTTCCCTAGTAAAGTATTAGGCCTACTGAATCGAAGAACTCCAACTGTAGTATAAGGTAGCACAAGGGAAATTTCAGTGCTAAAGTCCAGTTTTACCTCCAGGGCTGGTTCACACCCTACCTATCTAGGAGCTGAAGGAGGAATTTGACTCAGCTGGAGACTGAGCCATTTCCCTACGATAGGTAGCTATCCTCGATTAGTTACCGGTTGTGTAAATACATACACATCCTCCTCCTTTCTCTGCTCCTTCATTTGTAGCATGAGAATGATGATTTGAAATTTTATACCATTTTAGATAGTAATTCATTAAGTATCTGAAAACTTGTCTCATTAGTGGTTTTCCATGACACTTCTTTAATGGGAGAAATTCACTTTCTTTCTCTTGAAATGTTGAATTCACTTGTATGCAAAGATACAGTTCCCACTGGAAAAGTTAATGTCTGATGCCAGAAAAACCTGCTGAAGTTCAAAATGTTTCAAGGATGGCAACACAATACATATTCAGTCCTACTCAGTGGATACTACATTTAATGGGAAAGGTTATTACACAGGGGTTGAGTTCTTTTATCTTTGCTGTGTCAGAGAGTCCTTGGAACCAAATATAGTCATATCTGATCTCGACATGTGGAATCATTCAAAAACCCCATGTAATTTCATTTATTGAGGTAGAGGTGGCACTCACTTGCACTTTAAATAGATGAGTAAGATTAGTGTCCTTGTCACAGGATTTATTCCAAGTCACCTACTTGGGAGCAGTCCTGAGAAAGTGAGTCAGTCTCAGAGGAAACTCAGCACCCAGTTTCCCCATGCGCCTCAGTCTCGCTGAGCTCATGTGAACAGGAGCCTCACTTGTCATTTTTGTCAAGAGCACGACTTAGCATTGCAACCTCAGAGAGGGGGAGCTGTAAAGTTGCGCAGAGTTGATCAGACCAAGGTGTAGATTTGCCGGACAGTGACAGCTTCCTCTGTAGCATGAAAGGTTAGTTGAAGGGGGTTGGCTGTAGCTAAGGCGCTGGGATGCAAGTGTCTGCTTGTAAGGATCGTGAAGCGACCCGCTGTTTTCATCACAGACGGCTCGGCAGGTGGATCTGGGATCCTGGAAAATCATATTACATATACTCACTTCCCGGTCCTGGATTGCAGTAGTCCGCAGGAGAAGGTGTCTGAGTGCTTGTAATGTAACCCTTTCCCTAAAAGGTGATTTCTTATACCTCGGAGGTTATAGTTAGAAAAAAAAAGAGTAGATAAATCTTTGGAAATTCCATGTCTGTCTTTGAGCACAGAGACAATTTGGTACTTGAGGGATAATCTGTTCTTGATATTTATAGTATATGTACTACTTAAGAGAATTTATCCTAGAAGACTATTTTAATCATCTTATGTTTAAAATACAGAATACATGATCAAGCAATTGACTTTGGACTTGAGGCATTGAAATGTATAAAGGAATTTGGTTGTGTTTTAAAAACTGGTTTCAATTATTCTGAAAGATTTGTAAGTTGACTTTAAAGCTTATGGAAAATTGGGATTTTTGCCTTTGTGATTTTAATAATTTGAATATTAGTTTAAACAAATCTAGTAACTGCAAATCATGGAGTCTGGTCACAAGGACTCCCACGTGACATCAGAACCCCGCTGATGGCACTCGGGATGCCTCAGCGGAGCCCTGTCCATCTGGAAGCCTCCCCTCTTTCTCGCAGCCTGGTTTGCCCTCTTCTCCTGAAGTCTGTCCCGACACACCTGCACCAGGCGCCTGGCCGCTTCCCTTTGGTCACCGCTTGTCTGCTTCATGTCTCTGTGCAGTTGCTTTTTGTATATTATGATGCTTCCATTTTTATGTCTATCACTCACACTATGCAGAATTTCCTTAAGAATTTATCACTCTTCCTGACCCATTAGCTACCAGAGCTCATGTTTGTTCTCAGCATTGTGGAAGCCATGCCTAAGCCTTACAGGAGAGTCTCAGAATGCCCTTTGACATTGTCCTGTTCCTCAAGAAGCTTTGCATTTTGATTTGGGAGCTAAGCTTGGTCCACGTGAATGCTGTAGGCCTATGTTGCTCCCTGGAGATTTAGATTATCCAGTCCAGGTTGGATCTCAGAAGTCAGTATGTTCAAGAATTCCAGAGAGGATTCTAATGTGCAATGAAGTTTGAACTGGGAAACACAGTGAGCAAGCACTAAGCATGTTAGCAAACATTCTGAATTACGGCTCAGATGCATATAGTAGCTGCAGCAAGCGGACAGTGGTGGTCCATACTGCAGATGGTTCCTGCACATGTCCAACCTCATCTAGGGGGCACTTCTCATAGCTGCAGGACTCTAGAAGTGCGGGGCAGGGGGTGGGGTGAGGGGTCAGGGAAATCCTCGGTGGCTGGAGGTGTAGAGGGAGTGATTGCAGGTCTTTCCCTTTCTGGTCCAGGGCTCTAGGAAAATGGCTACAGGAAGCTTGGGTTGGAGCCTGGGAAAGAGTAGATCCTATGAAGAGCTTAGCTTAGAAACAGGAGGAGCTTTGTATTAACCTCAGATCTGTGAGATTGTGCTGGGTCCCCTTGACCTCTAAAGGGCCAAGGTTCAGGGTGGACAGGTGGAGGTTTTCACTGTCCTCAAGCAGACCAGGGACCTCAACAGGAAAAGGCACCACCTTATTGCTTCCACACTTGTGCCTTGAAGCAGAAATCATTCCCCTACTTATCACAGACAAGGGTTCTCTTCTGTCTGCAAACCGTATCCCCAAGCAAATAAATACAAGTCTCTTTCAATGCTCGGGGTGGTGGGGGAGCAGATGGGTGAAACATGGCATAAACTTAGAGCAATCAAACACAAAACGCCAGGAGATATTTTAGTTAAATATTAAAATATTTAGTTTTCTAAAGCTGACACCATGGTTTCCCAACTATGTAACTGATTCATGAATTAAAGATGAGATGATCATAGTTGATGAACTTTGAGAACTAGAAGTTCAAGGGGACAGAATGTCTCAAAATAGATCCTGATTTTAAAGAGATTGACATAATAAGGACAAAAGCATTTCGAGAGGTTAAAAAATCCATAGCTGAGGGTGAAATGCTACATCGTGATGGGGGTACTATTTGGTAACTTATTTTCCAAAAATAGTATGAAATATATACTAATTCCTAAAAGAAACTATTAAAATGAAGAATGTATGCTAACATTTGCAAATTAACAATGTGAAAAAATGAAATGATTAGAGATATGTTCAAATGATAAAATCAAGGAAAATAAAAAGATGGTGATATTAAATATTTAGTAATCATAAAAAGATGTATAATAAAGTACATTAGCCACTGCAGCTAATGTGAATAAACCAAATGTACTCGTTTAATGTGACTGCTTTGTTACATTATAACACAAAAGCCAGATACAAATTGTATAATAATCATATAGCACGAGCACAGAAAGCTTGAAAATAAGACTGTAAGGAGAATTATTCAAAAACACAGAGTAGGGTTTCAAAAAATAAGAAAATAAACATGAAAGGCAGAAGGTAGGAAAGGTGACCTGTCAATATGAGGCCGCTAACATCACTACATATTAAAATAACAGCTTCTCTTTAACATTAATCATTAGCGAGAAGAGGAATGTTGAATGATGATGAAAGGAAATCGTAACATTCCCAGTGCATCAAAAATGCAGCCGCTAAGTGCGGGGAGATGACTGCAAAGTGCTGCATAGGATTCACCGGGGGAGACGGAACACACACTCAGCTGCTGACTTTACTTCCAGTTACTGTGGCCTGATGCCTGAGGCCAGCCACTGAAAAGGAGGGAGAGTTTATTTTGGTCCTGGTCTCAGAGGTTTCTGCCCAGGGTAAACTGGCTTCGTTGCTTCTCTGCCCACCCACCCGCCAACATCCTGGTGCGAGCCCCTGGTGCGCAGAACTGCGCACCTCCGGGCAGCCAGGAAGCAGAGGAAAGGCTGGCACCCCTCAAGGGCCTTCTGGGTGCTGGCAGCGACCTTGCTGCCCCCCCAGGCCCCACCTCCTGAGGGTTCCTCCGCCTTCCAGCAGGGGCATGCTGGTGGCTGAACCTGTGACACATGGGCCTCAGGGGACATTCGTGGTCCAATCCATACCAATCAATAAACAAAGTAATACTGTAAGCAGCAGCTGGGTTTGCAAAGGACAGGATATACAATTTTGATATGGCTTCCACAGAAAAGCATGTTTGTTATTTAGCCGTAAAAAAAACCTTATAAATAAGAGATCCGAAGCCATTTTTAGTCAGTTAGGAGGCCACTAAAAACATTTTACTATGTTAGTGCTACGAACCACATTCATTAAATCTTTAGACCAAAGACTGCATAAAAAGAGAAAGCACAAATTACCTAGGAAGTAGGAAGGAGACCCGTCCGTAGCTGGCAGTGTGATGGGTCACAGCTCAATCCGTTCCCTAGTTAAGAAGTGACTGAGGAAAATAAAGGGACAAGGGAAATTTAAATAGGTGGTCACCCTACAGAAAGAGAAAACGAAAAGCAAAGTTCACTTATGAAACTAAGATGAGAATAAATAAGGATCGAAGGCAAATTTAATGGGGAAAAATACAGTGACGAAAATTTTCAAAGAAGATAATTTAACCAAAATTGGGTCTTATGAAAGATCAGTAAAGCAAAACTTTGCATGACCCCAAATCATGAAAAAGGAGAAATAAAAAAAGCAAGAAGGGTCATATTTTGACAGACCATTCATTATATCTAGTTAGTCTAAAAAAAGAAATTATAAAGAGACACGACAGTGGTGTATATTTCGTGACTGACGAGGCAGAAAGCACTGACCAAGGGAGGTTGTTTAAAATAGAGAGGGAGGAATTTCGCCAGCAACGGCCACATTGTTCAGACCTTTCCGCCTTACAATACCTCACAATGATTCATTTCTTAGTGCCACAAGCCTGAAACTGAGCAGTCAGCCTCCTTGTAGTAAGCATGACACCCAGTGGGACGCCTCTGGATGACCAATACACTCACAGCTCCTGGTATGACCTGGGAAGCCCGTGGGGCAATGTTGTGATGTCACTCACAATCCATGCTTAGGAATTTCCTGTTCATAGGTGTCTACATTTGAAAATACTGTCATTTTGGGGGAGAAGATGAGTGTAATTAGAGACTGATATGTAAAGCAGAGAGCTTTGTATATGGGACTCACACATGGGGTTTCTCTGACTTTAAAGTTTAAATTTAAAATTTTAGGAACAACAACGTGTCTTGGAACCGTGCAAATGGATATATGCAGGGAAACGTGTCAATTCAAAGAGGCAGCGGTTGCTTGTTAACATTCACGATCTTTATTCTAGACAGATACTTTTTTAACTAAAATGAAATGACCTTTGAAGATACTCAAGAGAAAAATAGCAATGTCTTTGCAGAGGTGAAAGATGAAATTTATGGGGAGGGCTGACTAGATTTGATTCTGTACCTTGGCATCTTCCTTATACGTCATAGAATTGTCCTCTAAAAGAAAACAACATAAAAAATCCTAGAAGTGCACGCTCTACACATGACTGATACATAGAGACAATTTTATCTGTTAAATAAATTTGAAAAGTAATGCACTGAATTTTTAAAAAGAAATAGTTCCTTCATGACATCTGACATCTGCTATCTTATTTGATCTTCTTACAAACAATAAGGAAGTAGAGGGTGTAATTTTCTTTATTATGTCCAAGACACATCTGAGATCTAAGTACGCCCTGTTCTGAAAGCGAACGTGGCAAGTGAAGGCCAGCAAAGACACCAGCCCTGAGCTCTCATTCTGCCGCCCACCCCTCTGCAGGCGGTGGGGACAGTGGTGTCTTCAGCGCATCACCTGTAAGTAAATGCTACCACCTCAGGCTACAGCCTCACTAAGAGTGGCGACTGGGACAGAGGGCTGCGGCGGGTGGGGCAGACTCTGTGTAGACGAGGGAGAAATCCACGCCCAACAAAGTGAAAGCTGAAAGCTGGGACACATTTCCCCGCCTCTGGGCCGCGGCCCCCTTTTCTCAGAATGCCACTGGCTGCTGCTCATCTGAGTCACTCTGAAGTGACCAGACCAAACTCCTGTGGCCGCCTCAGCCTGAGGAACAACCTTGCCTGGGGAAAAGCTGGGCTTGCAGGCTCATTTCCCTGATTGTTACTTTGACACCACAGTACACACGCTATGTTTGGTTTTAACACACACACACACAATTCATCTGGCCTTTCAGAATTATCATTAAATTTCTTGCTGTCAAATTCCTGACTCTACTAATTAAAAATACTTTTATTTTTGAAATGAAGTTAAGGTAAAACAAAAGCAATCGTTCTGAAGTGTGTGATTTAGTAGCACTGACGACATGGTGACACTTGCACAGAACCCACTAGCATTTCCCGTATGCACAGAGCTGTGCAGCCCGGCCCTTTCTGCTGTCAGGACCTTCAGTGCCCATGGACGGCCTGGTCCCCTCAGCATCCTCGCCCCTCTCCTGCTGGCTCCTTGGCTTCTGTGTGTGTCGATCTGCCTGTCCTGGGCACACCTTCCGGCATGGCTGAGTTTCTGTGTCTACAGCACTGGGCCACCCCTGCTGTTCCAGGGAGAATGTGGTGGGGTGAAAGTAACGTTTCCGCTGGTCGCCTGATAAAGTATGTTGTCCTCTCACGCCGTGGGCCTCGTTCAGCTGCTCGAAGGCTTGACTAGAGGAAAAAGGCTGCCCCTCCTGAGAAGAGAGACTTCTTCCCTCCAGTAGCCTCGAACAGGGGCAGCGACATGTTTCCTTGGTTGGGCCTTGACAGTGTTTTACTAAAATCCGTTTTTTGCCATGTTAGTATTGCCACCCAGTCATTATCGGCTACTGGTGAACGCTTGCTTGTTCTCATATTCAGCTTAGTTGGGTTTGTGGGCCTGACGTGACTCCATGCGGAGCACACGATCAGACGCACTTGCCACCCTTTGCTTCCTGCTGGGTTCAGAGCTTTCCTTGGGGGTCGTGTCTCGGTGCAGGCACTCATAGAGCTGGCCAGATCCAGGGCAGCGCTGGCCGTGGGTCCACAATGCAGTGCTAGGGTTAAGGGTGTGAGTGCTGCCTGCCTGGGGCAGGCAACCCAGGGAAGAGACGGACGGAGTGGTGGCCGTGGGTTTCACTGGTTTATTGCTGCTGCTTGCCTTCTGCTCGGTGATGCCCTTCCCCACGCCCTGGAACCAGCCGGCCAGGGACTGAACCCTTTATAAACTCAGTAAGACCAACCAGAACCCTTTCCTCCTTGAATGTTAGAGGTTGAGAATTTTATCCCAGCAACGAGAAAAGTACCTAAGACGACCTTGATATTTACGTTGCAGACTGACAGGATGTTGTCTTTCGTTATTTTGCTGTTTCCTACCTGTCATGTTGGTTTTCACTTTGATCTTTTCATGGTATGCCATGTTGATTCCTTTCTCATTTTATTTTCTGCATAGTTTTTAGGTATTTTCTTAGTGATCGAGGAGCTAGTAATTAATATTTTATTTGTTTTTGTGGGTTTTTTTGTGCCGTGAATCAAACTCAGGACCTTACGCTTGCCAGGCAGGCGCTGTGCCACTGAGCTATATCCCTGGCCATAGTAGTTAATATTTTAAATGCATAACCAGTTTGAACTGATAGAAGCTTAGCTTCAATAACATGCATTACCTGCATTTATCCAACTTCACCCTCATTCATGTTGCTACTGTTCTTAATACATTAATGTTATTAATGTAATGTGCCCCTTACCATGTGTTTGTGACTGTCTCATGCATTTGTCTTAAATAGTGTAGGAAACAAAGTACAGTCTCACTTGCTCCACTGTTAATCTCCGTAGCTACTCTGACCAGTAATCACTGTGAGCTCCCAGGTGACGGCGTGACCGGAAGGCTGCAGGACAACTTCCTGCATTTCTTGCGTGGCAGATCTGGTAGTGACAGGTTCCTTCCGCCTTTGTTTATCTGGGGAGGTCTGAGGTTTGCCTTCATTCTTCAGGATAGTGTTGCCAGATATGGAAGTCTTGGCTGCCACCTTTGAAAATTTCAGTTTATTGAAAATATCTAACTTCCATGGGTCCTGATGAAAAATCAGTTGTTTTATATCCTGTTTGTTTGGCAAGTAGCTTCCCTTACTACTTTCAAAGTATTCTCTTTGCTGTGAATGGTTTGACTATAGTGTGTCTACGGATCACTTTGAATTTACCCTGCTTGCTGTTGCATTTCTCCTATGTGTAGATTCACATCTTTGGTGTAACTTGGGAAGCTTTTGGACATTATTTCTTCAAATATCTCCGCCCTCTTCTCTCTTTTCCATCTAGGGCTTCCTTTAGGTGTATGTTGGTAACTTACAAAAGCTTCTTTCTGCTTCTCAGACTGGGTAATTGTAATTGAGCTGTTTTTAAATTCACTGTCTCCATTTTCTGTCTGCTTGAATTCACTGTTGGATCCCCAGTAAATTTTTAATTTTAGTGACTTCACTTTTAACTCTATAATTTCTATGTGAATTTTTAAAAACAATTTTAAACATTTGTACTTGTTCATACATTATTTTCTTGATTTCCTTTAGTTTTCTTTGTCCGTGGTTTCTTGAGGTTGTTTGAGCATATTTAAGATAGTTAATTTTAAGTGTTTGTCTGGTAAATCCAGTATCTAACGTGGTGTGTTCCTTTTTCTTGTTGATGTGCCATATGTTCGTATTACTCTAACATTATTTTTATCGAGGATTAGGTATTTAGGATATGGTAATGTGGTAACTCTGGAAATAAGGTTCTGTCCCTTCCTGTTGCCGTTGTTGCTTTGTGAAGGCAGATATTGTCCCTTTTTAATCATTTCCCTGGTCTATTTTTGGGAAACCTGTAAATCTTCATTTCTGTCATATAAAATCTCTGGAGTTCCTGTTGCAATATCTTTGCATCCAATTGATATCCTGACAGAGATTGTCATAAATTCTTGAATCCAGTAAGAAAATAAAAGAAAAAATGTATCTGAGTCAAAAAAAAAAAATCTCACCTATGCAATAGAAAAAGCCACTTCAGTCAGAGGTGTTTTATATAATGTCTATCCTCTGTGCTGGCCCCTTGGTGATCAAAAGCAGTGATTAAGATGCATAATTCCTATGTAGCTGTGGACAAATTCCTCACTGTGTAATCTGGCTCCAGCTGGTCACACCGTGGATGCCACCCACAGAGCTGGTGGCAGTGATGGAGGAACGGATGATCCTCACAAAACAGCATGGATCATCCGCCGATGTGTACGGCCTCTTCCTGAAGTGCTGCCTTGGGTGTGGAAAGCATGTCTGAGTTACAAGCCTCCAAAACTGTTGCTCTAGACCTGTCTACCAGCTCAGCAATCAGTTGCTTTGTTTGTTGGTGGAAAGACCGGTTCTCAGAGCTGCCACTCCACTACTTTCCTGCTATAAATTTTACTTTATCACTTTTATTCTCCTTTCTATGAAGAACCCAAAGCAGAATTTATACACTCAGCCTTGCTAGACATGGCTCGTGTTCTAATTTTCTTATTTTGTCGCTGGACAGTAAATGAGAATCTGGCAAACAATCAGGACTTTAAACTGATGTGGATGAAGGACTCTGTTCACTCTGTGACCTCCAGGGGAATGAAGAAATAAGGTAGCTTCAAAACTATCATGAGAGTCAATTTTGCTTTAATTTGTTATATTACATTATAGAGGAAAACTCCATGGTTGAAAAGCATTATATTTTATGAAAAGGAAAGGAAAATTTAAGAATTACTGTGGGAAACAATTCATAATGATGAGTAATATGTTTGGGATAAATCTACAGCATGAATGATAGATATGCCATTACAGAAAATGCTCTCTTAGAAAGGCCCCAGTAAAGCACCTTGGAAGTGGAAGTGAGGACTTACTTAGCCCAAGACTCTCACACGCCAAAGAAATGCCAGTGGGTGATTTTATGGCATGATCCAAATAACAAGATTCTTGACAGGAGAACTCATAACACGATGAACTGATCAGTGTCTCTGGTAAAGCATACTTTCTGGAACTTCTACTCTGGGTTCATTTGTGGTATTAACTTTTCCTAAGTTTTCAGTAGAAGAAATATGTATATATATATATATATATATATATATATATATATAATATGTGATACTTATAATTCTTTATGAAGCATTTGCTATTTTTACTCTCTGGTTGTTAACAGGTTTTAGGGAAATCAATTCCTGATCTAGATCTAATACAAAACAAATAACAAAAAAGCTCATAAAAGAGGAAAATTTAGGAAGAATGTAACTGGACTCTTTTATAGTTAAGACCCTAAAACGCTAATTGAACATGATCCAATTTCTTGTTTTGTTGAGAAGGAATGAATTTTTAGATCATTCTGATTTTAATCATAAGGTATGCTTATTATTATAATTTATAAAAATGATAAATGTTTTACATAAAATTTCTATAAATCCAAAGTCATGCCTCAGTTGAATTCTTTCTTCCCAGTTAATGTGTATATGTTTGGGTGTTAAAACTCCATTGGCAAGTCCACAACGATACAGAAGATTATAATTTGAAAGTAGTGATAGTAATAAGCAAAAGAGGAAAAAATATAATGGTAGATTTAAGTTTTGCTTACACACAATGGGTCATTCTTTGAAGTACTACAAATAACATAGAAACTGGGTGTGGTGGCTCATGCCTGTCATTCCAGGATTCTAGGAGCTGAGAGTAGGGTCCCAAATTTGAGTTCAGCCTGGGAAACTTGGCACCTTAATGAGTACTCTGTCTCAAAATAAAATATAAAAACAAAGGATGGGAGTGTATAGAGCCCTGTATTCAATACCTTGTGCACAAATAAATTAACAAACAGATGAACAAATAAATTAATAAATAACTATATTGTCTCTTTCTTTATAAACAGCCTGATAGCTTTGTTGAATTTCCATGATAACATTGACAGCTTTTCAGATGGAGGTAAGGTACAGGAAAAATTGTAATAGATGCCACATTACATAAAAAGTGGTCTTGTATTCATTAATTCTTTTGGGAAGCAAATGTTTCATTTAAGGATAACTATTTCTCAGGCAGTCATGTGTCTGGTAAGTATATCTTGATTAATTCTATGATTTGAAATATTTCATGGTACTAGATAAAAATTATCTTGACTGAAGGTAAGTTGAAATATTATGATAGAAAAAATCATTTCAAGTAGTTGTAAATGGTTCTCTACTGAGTACATGCCTCTTGGAATACTTGCATTTTGTAGGTGTGCAGAGACTATACATATTTGTACATATAATTGATGTGTATACATATGTATGTTGGTAAATTACATTTGCTTTGCATAAAATGGGGGAAATAATAATTTTGCTTGAGAATAGATATAATTATTTCATGGCTCTTGACAGCCTTCCTATGATCTTTCTGCGGCATGCTGAGTAAGAAGATTAGGTTGGAGGAATCAGCTGAGCTGGTGGGAGTGACCTGTCAATCACAGAGATGTAGGAAAAGCACAGTGCCCAAAGCCCTGTGCCTGGGAGCAGTCGGGGAATTCTAGCTTCAACTCTTCTTGCAGAAACAAAGCAGACTTTTGATTAGGGCCTAGACCAGACCTTAGCCTGAGGAGCGAGTCGATGCAAAAGATGACCACCATTAGCCTCACGGGCACTAAGCTCTCTCTTGGACAGTGGTCTGCTCTCAGCCTGTAGCGTGGACTTCTTTTCCTACTTTTAGTCGTCCACACTTGGTCTGCAGAATGTTTCTTTTCCTGCTTTTAATAAATGTAAACCTCACTATCTTTTGCACTTGTTTTGTCCAATTCTTTGTTCAGGACAGAACAAACCTACAAACCACCTCTAGAAGGAGATTCCAGAGCCCCTAACCTGGTGATGTGGCCGTCAATCAGATTATGTTGCTTCAGCATCTGTTGATGGACCAAATTGGTTTTCAAGGTATAAGAGAGAGAGAGAGAGAGAGAGAGAGAGAGAGAGAGAAGAGAGAGCTCATTTGATTGTGATAATATGACCCTATTATCCAGGGCTTGTAAAATGTGTCTTGTTTTCACTTTAGACGTGCTGGGCAGTGGCCAGGGTCAGCACAAATAGACTTCTGGAGCCTGATGAACTGCTCATTGCGGTTCTCCAAGATTCAACTTCAGCTTTTCCCTTTGGGAGATGAATGTGATTCCAAGAGATACGCTAGTAGCTTTCAACTTTTTATTTGCATTTATGCCATCTTTGGAACCTTTTCCTTTTTTCTCCTATTGACTCATAATTTCTTAAAACATCCTTGTGAATTTCCCTTTGATTCCTCAGTATCCAAGATGGCAGCCACTGTCTGCCCCAGTGGCCTCCAGCAGACTCTGCCCTGGGCTGTGCACAGCAGCAGAGACCTGGCTGCTGAATGGAGGGGACGTGGCTGGGCTCAGCCGTGTGATCCATGGCCACACGCAGTACTTCAGTCAGAAACTAATACTGTTCTAAGGAAAACTCAGAGGGAGGAAGAAGACAGGTGAGACCAAGTGATCTAATCCAACTAGAACCACGGGAGCTTTCTTCCATATTTTCAAATAGTTTACTTACACATACAGCACAGAGTGACAGTTTTCCTTGCTTGAGTGTGACATTAGGGTGTATTTTCAATTTATATGCACTGTGAGGTGCCAGAAGATCACCAGGAGTATGAGGAATATATTTTCTTCAGAGCTTCATGGACTTTATATAGAGCAATTTCGCTGGGGGAGAATTTGAGATCCTGAATGAACTCTATGGTCTCTTCCTATAACTTTTATAAACAGAGGAGTGTGTTTAATTAGAAAGTCAAATCACAATGCAGATTTGGGATAAGTCCCAGTGAGTGGGAATAAATAAAATCTTCCTTTCTTTGTGCTGTTTTTTTCCTTTTTGTGTCTGGGATATCCTTTGTATTGACTTGTTCTCTTGCTTCCTCTTTCTCCCTTTTGGCTTCTAATCTTACCTTATGTTTCAGAGAGATTAGCCTGTTTCTTTCTTATCCATGACAAAAGAATGTCTGATGCTTTTCTCATAGAATCTATTTCCTGAGTTTGAAAACTGAAAAAAATTCTGACCATAATATGTTGAACGTGCCTGAAGGAAGATTCCCCAGGCTTGAAGAAGAGCAACACTTTCTACTTCACAGAAGAATCCGGTGCTGTATGGATTTTAGGGTGCCGGAGTATTTTTCCAGAGTTGTTTCTTAGGTTTATTCTATATTGACAAGCACAGAAGGTTGTGAGGTTTGCATTTAATAAAGGCAGGAAGAGAAACATGCCCTGTACAGTGAGTTTGGGCCAAGGAAAGTTAGGAAAATAAGTATTTTCTCCTGTGCAATTGCCGAGCAGTGTACAAGAGAGAACACAGTCGTGCCGAGCTTGCTGTGTTTTTGTATCTCCAATCCCTCTGGTTGACATTCAGATCTAGACTGTCCTGTCAAAAACCCACTTGAGTTTTCACAAGAAGAATTAACGTTAGCACTCTCTGATTGGTTCCAGGACTTTCTATGAATGTGCTCTGAGATTTTGCAATTAACGAGTCATTGCTGCTTCCCAGCCAGTCAATCACGCCCTAATCTCCTGCCTCAATGGTGCTCATGAACCATATAACGACATTTGCAATGTCACTTCACAAAGTGGGAGAGCCCTAGCAAGCTGCTCGTCTTGATAAATGAGCTATTTTACCTGGTTCCCGTCTTGACTTCCTGGAGCAAGGAGCTTAGTTATTTTTGCTTCTTCTCAGTGTTGATTGTCAGGGAGGGAGAAGTATTTTGGATTCATTTTTCAGTCTGTATCATCTTATCCCGGGTGCCTCTCATTCTGCTGTATCACAATTGTTTACTTCTGTGTGTCTTTTCCTCTCGCCTGTGAAAAATTAGTGGCTTTTTTTTTTTTTTACCATGATAGATATGTTGCCTGGTAACAGTTTTGAGTCAAAATTTAAAGTGAAATGTATAGTATAATAAAAACCAAAAACCAACTCAAATTCTCCCTGTCCCCAACTCAAACCTCCATTCCTCTACCCACCTATACCTCCATCTCCTCATTTTCAGCCTGTAGTGCAGTCCTGTGATTCTAGTGTCACAGAGATGACTTGAAAGCCTCAGCACTTAGGTTGGCTCCCAGGAGCTGGGCCGGCCGTATTTAGTAAGAAGAATAAAATTCTGTGATGGAGGTGGACATCCATCTCTGGGCGTGAGGGTGCATTTTGTCTGTGGTCACTCTCTCCACTGTTGCAGGTCACTGTACAAGGCTCAGCTACTGCCTGCTGGTCTCAGAGGTCAGTGGGGACATTTGCTTTAGTTGTTGTGGTTGTTATTTTTAATCTGCATGCTCTTGCTTGTACAGACACTTTCAGATTTTTAAAATTCTGCCAAATCTTGCCATTTATTGAGGAATAAATGTGGAAAGATCCATTTAGTTAACTAGTAACATCAAATACTTATTTTTCGGGCAGTGTACCAAGTTCTTGATGATTAACTACTACTTCAAAGACAATTTGTATTTCCTAATTTGTGTGTAGGCATGCCGGCCTTCTTATTCTAAGGCAAAGAAAATATATATAGTTTTGCACAATGTAAAGACATTTTGGACAATGATTGCATATATGATGGTGATCTTCTAAGACCATAGTGGAGGTGGGAAATTACATCTGATTTCTGTCCCTTTACTATTTTTATGTATGCTTAGATACACGATTATAGTGATGTTACGGTGCCTCTAGTATTCAGGGCGGTCACATGCTGTGCGGGTTTGTAGCTCGGGCGCTCAGGAGCGACAGGCCCTCTGTCTCCCCAGGTGCGCGGTGGTCTCTGCGCGTGCGTCCATGCAGGTGTTTGCCGTGGTACTTCCGAGGCCGCAGAAGCATCTCGCAGTGACGTGCATCTCTTAGGAGGGTCCCTGTCCTAAGCGGTGCATGTCTGTAGACGCATAATAGTGTATAACTAAGTTTGGGTATTGAGGTTTATTTTCAAAAGCAGGAGGGACTTATTTTTCTTGGCAAACTAAGGCCTGTCCTGAACAGCATACCTACCATGGTGTGGGCCTGGAATCTTGCAATTTAAAGAGCAGGTGAGAGAATTTGTGACTTTGGACTGGGATAGAGAAGACATGATGGGGACAGGATCATTGTCTTTAGACCTTTGGAAAGCTGTCAGATGGGAAGAGGCTTAGCCTAAATCCACAAAACTCCAGAGGGCGTACATAGCAAGGAAGCAGCTTTGGGTTGAAAGAAATTTCTAGCAATTTTAGCTATAGCTAAAACAAATGACATGTTCTAAACACCACAGGGTGTCTTTAAGGAAGCAATTTCAGGGCCAATTAATCCTGGGGGCTTTGATTAGATCTCCTTTAATGGAAACTTTAACTGGGATTCTGTGATTCTTTGATTATAAAATTGCAATTTACTCAAAGAGTTAGTGTGGTTTAACTCAGTCAGCACAAGAATGAACTCACTGCCACCCACATCCCAGCATGCAAACTCGAGCACGGCCCTTGAGGAGCTGAGTCTCCCATCTGCCGGCACTTTCACCTCCATCCAATACAGATTCACCATCTTTAATCCAAAAATCTGAAACCCCTCAAAGTCCACAGCTTTTTGATCCTCACTTGACACAAGTGGAAATCTGTTTCATGCACAAAGTTATTAAAATATTACATAAAATTGCCTTCAGGTGTCTATAAAACATCAGTAAATTTCACGTTAGACGTAGGTCTTGTCTGGTGTGGATGTGGTTTGCTCCCAAAGGTTTGTGCACTGGAAACTTGGTTCTCAGAATGGTGTATTGAGTTGTGGGATGTCTAAGAAGTGAAGCCTGGTAACTGGCAGGCAGGTCACCACAGTGCTGTCCCTGGAAGAGATTAGTGTAGTTCTGGAGGGACCCCATTGGTTCCCGCGAGAGTGGGCTGTGATGAATGAGAAAGTCTGAGCCTGGGTACTCTGGCTTCTCGTCTTACTCTGTAGTTTCGTCCTTCTACTCCTGCTTGGCCCGTGATGTCATCTGTGATGTGTGTTGAGTCAAGGAGCCCCTCACTGGACGATGAGCATAAAAACAAAACCTCTTTACTTTATAAAGTGCCTAGCCTCAGGTATTACCTATAGCAGTAGAGAGCAACTAACTCCAATAGTCTTTTTCCCCAGGTTATCTTATTACACATATGCAAACATTTCAAAATCAGAAAAAACTCTGAAATCATAAGCACTTTTGGTCCATAGTGCTTTGGATAAGCTATATTTAACCTGTAATATCTAAGTATTTAGTGAATGTTTAAATTAGGAAAAAATTAGTGTCTTTACACAGTGTGATAAAAAATAGGGTGAATTCTTCCACGCAGCGCCATGCAGAAAGGCGGGCTCGTGAAAACACCGTGTGTCTTGGTTCCCCTCACTCCTGGATCTGGTGCCCTGGGATTTCTGGCTCTTCCCCAAAGTCAAAATGGCCATGAAAGGTAAATGTTCCGAATGGACTGTGAACAAGGAAGCGTCCATAACAACACAGCTAAAGATATGAAAAAGATTCTAGAGCTGCCTCGGAAGCTGGCAAGAATAGCTGGACAGGTGGATTTGAAGTGAGGCAGTGTGTCTTGAAGGGGGTTAATGGACACTATCTTTTACGGTAATGCTTTTCTTAAAGCGATTAAGCTTTCACTATGTTTTTCTCTATGTGTTTTGATTGTTCTTCATCATCTTCCCCTGCCTCTCCAGCTAGTGGCCTTCCTGGTGGTTCTAGATTCCTCTCTTTGCTCAGATCTGTCTAATGGCTTGGTTCCTCCCTAGAAATGCCTTCATTTCCTCTTCCTTGGCATTCCAAGGTCGTTGCCTGCTTTTCCTGGGGAAGGCGCCTTCCTCCGTCAGAGGCCTCCACCTCCCCACGTGCTCTCCTCCCCAGCCCCAGTGTGTGTCTGGAATCTCCACGGGGTGCGATCCTGAGCATGAGTCCTGGCTGTGGCATCATTGTCCTAGCACTGTTGACCACAGTAGACCTGATTAAAATTATTTGCCAAAGGAATGTGTGGTGGCACATTTAAAAGCTTCTTGTGTGTGCTAATTGAATTTACTTTTAGAAGTGTGAGAACTCGTGTGTTATATGTGATTCTTGGTGTTTCTGCAAGGGAAAAATGAGCTGGGAAGCTTTAAGAATTGAAAAGATTTTGAGTATTTTAAAAAGACTGAATCTTCACCATGTCGAGCAATTCATTCCAGCGTCACTAGAGCTGCTCCCCACACACAGCACCGCAGCTGTCCACCTGGAAGGCATAAAACCATGGTCAGCATCTTCCGAGTTTTGCACAGATTGACCTTCTAGGAAAACAGACGCCAAAGGTGAGGCCAGAGGAGGAGGTGGTAGGAAGAACAGGCCAGTGGCTTTGCACATGATTATGTTTGGTTCACTCCTCTCCTGAAGGAAGGAACTAAGATGAATGTCCCTTAATCCCTGCCCCAAATGCCGAGGAGCTGATTGAGTAAACAAACAAGGAAATGTTTGGCTGGATCCTCTGGGAGGGAAATTTATGGCACCTTTTTGCAGCCTAGTGATTCCCTCTTTGTTGTCCAAAAGACTGTTCTCTATGCTCCCTGATGCTCTTGCGCTGGAAAAGTTAGTTTTCTGTCTCGAGGAGGTTTTTCACTCTCCAGCAAGTGTTCGTGCTGGTTAGTGTGAAAGATCACTGGTCTGTTTTCATGGTGGGTCTGGGACCCCTGTTATCACCCAGAGTTCATCACTAGTAGCCTTTTCTGATCTTCTTTGGAAGTTGGCCTGTGTGTATGCGTGTGTGCATGTGTGTGCACGTGTGTGTGTGCATGTGTGTGTGCATGTGTGCGTGTGTGTGTGCATGTGTGTGTGTTCATGTGCGCTGATGACTCGACAGGTGTGCTACCATTGAGTTGTGTCCCCAGTCACTGGTGATTTTGAGACCACAGCAAATGGGGAGATTTTCATTCCTTTGTGTTTGTGGGAACACACAAACAATTTATTTCTTCCTGTCTGTTGGCCTGCTTTTTGCTTTCACTATAAGAGAGTAATCCCGAAGTGTGAGCTACCAGCTGTCTTGCTACTAATATGGGTCCTTTATTAGGCAGTTTAACAGACTAAATGTGCATGGCCTTGATTCATTTACAATATTATTGGTGCTGGCTGTTCACAGGGGCTGTTAGAAGTTATTCTTGTCCAAGGAAGAGAAAATAATAATAATTATTATTCTTATTATTATTCCTTTGTAGCAATTGCTAGCATCCTGGGAACAGTACTGAATTGCTTGGGTACTGAAAAGAAAAACAAGGTGTATGAGCACATGGCTGTGCGGGCCAGGGAGTGGGGTCAGTGCTGTGGCAGTAGCAGGTGGGATCTCCCTTAGTGCTGTCCAGGAAGGAAGACATATCTTGATGAGCCATCTTCACTCTTAGCTAGCTGTGTTCGGGGAAATAAATATTTTCTGAAAAGCATAGAGTGATGCTAAGATGAGTAGGATCTTACAGTAAGAATATTTGGGGGATTAAAGATTCCAACAGAAAGGGCCCATGAATTGCATTGTATTGTTTGGAGACTCATGGGATGGATTTGTGGTGTTTGTCCAATTAGCAAGATACACGGATTAACAGAAACAATAGATGTGTGTGTGCATGTGTGTGTGTGTGCGTGCGTGTGTGTGTGTGTGTGCGCGCGTGTAAGGCATAGAGCAGAAAGGTAATTTTTGGTTGTCTTTAATTTAAGTCTCAGCTGTGACACCAGGGGGCCACCTCCAGCTGAAGGCGCGCTGGGAGCGCTGCATCCTCAGAGGGTTGGTAAAGTCACCGCGGATTCTGCGCAGCCCCACAGGGTGACTCTAGGAGTTTAGATATTTTCATCCGCAACCTTTTGGATCTGATAGTTCAAGAAACTGTGCCAAGTTCTATAAGGGGAATAAATGAAAACTGATCAGTGAGAAGACTGTCAAAATAATTGTCTTTGAAAGGAAAACAGTGAGGTATGGTGGTGCATGTGTGTAATGCCAGCATTCAGGAGGCTGAGGCAGGAGGATGGCCGTGAGTTCAAGGCCAGCCTGGGCTACCTACATGAGTTCAAGTTCAGCCTGCAGTACATATTGAGAGTCTGTCTAAAAAAAGAAAGGAAGGAAAGAAGGAAGGAAGGAAGTTAGCAACTGGCTTTGTAGGGGCAAGGTCTCTCCTTGGAGTCAGTGTCTGCTGGCAGCATCTTCTGTTGGGACTGCCGGCAGCAGCTCCTGCAATGCCCAGGTTTTCCACAGTGCTGCAATATCTTCACACATTCCTTCAGAAGCCCATGGTGGCCACCTGTCCCATGCTTCCCAGGACTATGACAAGTCCTCTTTGATAAGTCCTAGTGTGAAGAAGGAAAAAAGTAACCAAACATTCATATCAAAACAAAATGTAACAGCCTCCCTGGGATTCAAAAATGAGTCACACTGCTGACTTTCCTAATCTCTCTCTGTCTCGGTCTCTCCATCTCTTTCTCTCCAGAAAAAGACCACTTCCTCCCCAGTCCCTGCCTCCTTGGACACTGTGGATAACATTGATCTTCTGCACTGCTGAGCCTGGCAGAGAGACAGGGAGGTCAATCAGGACAAATCGAAGTCATGCAGAGAAACTTGGAACCAAATTTAGCAAGAAATCCTGAATTCTCGAGCACTGGATGAGGCTGTCACTGCAGGGTCTGTGCACGGGGAGACCTTCTGTGACCTCAAGGACAGAGGAGGGGCACCGGGGAAATGTGTGCGCAGTGGGGGAGACTCATTGATCTCTCAGGCTTAGTCTCTCGTGCTCGTGTGCATCTCATTTTCTTATGTTGTATGGGTTCTTTGCCATTTGTCTCCCGTTAGTTGGTTAAAATAAGAGTGTGTGAGAAACCAAGGCATGAGCAGAAAGTCTGTCAGCCTGGGTGTAGCTGCGTTCCCGAATGCTGCCAGAGTCACCTGTGGAGGCAACTCCCACCCTCAGTCGCTACTCCTGATGGGCAGACTTTAGAGGGAGGGACATTTGGGATGTCACAGAAGCCACGTGCGAGAAGGGGAGACTTCTGCAAAAGGACAGCTTTCTGCCCTGCCGGAGAGCACACATGAGGGCAGAAGTGCTATGTTGGCTCAGTGAGGAGAAGCCAGAGGAGGAGGTTGGAAGAACCAGTGCGTTTTCCCGAATGTGGCGAACATCCTTTGAGGAAACACTATCTGAGGGAAAAAGTACTCCTCATTACAAGCGAAATGTGCTCTTCTTCTCTCAAAAAAGAAATGTTAAAATACTGAGCAGGACATAGGGATACTGATTTTTCATGTGATCTACAGTGTTTGACCTAAATGCTTTATATAGTTACCTCCTCAGTGTTCAAATGGAAATAACTTCCTGTATTGTCTACCTAGCTCCGCGGGCCCCATAACAGTTAAGAAGGCGAAATCATCCTCTCTGCCACCTCTCCCTGGAGAGAGGCTGCTTGCTGACATTTGGACCTGAGGCCAAGGACACTTAGGCCGGTGCCCAGCTCCCTGCCACCCTTCCTGCCCGCAGCCCTGTTATTAACGCAGACGCGCAACTCCAGACTTCTCTTTTCTGGTCCCTCTTCCTGCGGTTTTCTCTGTTTTTCGTTCTACCTCTGGGGAATGTTGTTTTCCTCCAGATGGAACCTCGGCTTTTGCTACTCTTTCCTCATCCCGGTCTTGGCTGTGATGCCTCAGTTCTGCGGCCGTGGTACCCACGGGGACACTGTATGCTTCCTGCAGATTAGATTCCTGCTGAAGTCGAAGTTTCCTCCATGATGTGCACCCAGAGGCTCGCAGGGCCCCTAGAGTCAGCATTTCCAGAATCCGACTCATTCGTGCTTTGCATATCAGTAACCAGCTACGCGGCAGCTCCAACCACAGACACCCTGAGGACAGTGCAGTTTCAGTGTTGCTTAAGGAACATGGGCTTTAGAGAAGGACAAAGGGGTCACTTTTAGGTCATTATAAAGGATAAACTTGTTGTCTTGAGACATTATTGCAAGAATTAAAGGTGGTAATAAAGGTGCATAAACTATACACACTGCACAATTGAGACCAAGAAGCATGGGTGGTTCTGGCAGTGATGTGGCAGATAAATGGGAGAGACGTCTCCCTAGTGAACCCGGCAGAATGTCGTGCAGAGGTGTGGAGATCATCCCTCCAGGTGAAAGGCGGTCAGCGCCCAGGGCAGGCTTTCTCTTCCCCACTTGCAGAAGCGAGAGGCAAGAGAGGCGACATCTGTGGGACAGGATGAGTGTCGAATGAAGAGGGAGAGTCGCGTGGGTGAAGGAGGAGAGGCAGAGGTGGAGCGGGAACAGCAGCACGCTGTGATGCACGGCTTTGTCCTGGAAGACCTGGGGTGTCCCTAAGGGATGAAGCAGGGGAGTGACAGGGTCACGTGTGCATCTCAGATAGAACGCACTGGCCACGGTGGGAAGCCGGGGCTGGAGTCGGGCCAGACCCAGGGTGCAGGGGTAGTGGCGCAGCGGCCAGTTATCCAGGAAGGGAGTGACGGGGCTGGACCGAGTGAGGGCTGTGGGGACACAGAAAATGGTGAGGGTGAGAGTGAGTGACAGCAGAGTAGCATCTGAGGGACCTGGTAACCTGAGGTGGAGGCCCGGTGAGAGAAGTGAATCCGGGGTGCCGTAGGCAGGTGCGTGGGTGGTGGCAGCTTCATTTAGTGAGACATAGAAGACTGAAAGACCAAGGCTTTGAGAGTGTACCCAGTTTGGGAGCCAATGAATTTCCTTCTAGACTCATTTAAGAAGAAATGCCTAGTGAGATCTGGATCTTTCTTCCAGATGTGGGGAGCAAGCATCTAGGAAATAATCAAGAAACGTGTCCAGAGCGTTGAGTTGAGTGAGAAGAGCCGAAGGCAAAGATCTGGGGACACAAGATGATGTAGCCAAGACAGACATGGAGTTTAGAGTAGAATCAAGACATCTGGACTGGTATCTCAGAGACTGACCATGTAGTTAGAAAATGGGGAGACGACACAGCCGATCCCAGGAGACAGTGAAGGCATGTGGGAACTTGGATTTTTACTCCGAGTAAAATGGGAAGCCCTGCAGAGAAGTTCGCACATTGAAAAGGTGACCCTGAGTGATGTGTTGTAACCAGACTGTGCAGGAGTTTGAGAAGAAGCAGCGAGACCGGGTACGAAACCGTGTCTAGTGAGGGGCAAGGTGAGGGGCCCGGGGGTGGGGCTGGGCTGGCGGGCTGAGCGTGTTGGATCCTGGAGCTGAACGGGCTTCCTGACACACTGCAGGGAGGGCGCAGAAGAAGAGGAGGCAGATCACTTGGTGTTTTTTTGTTTTGGTTTGATTTTTGCATTACTGGATATCGCAGCTACTGCTTTTGCAATGAACTACAACTTCAGTTCTTTTTAAAATTTTTATTTTTTGACAGATTTTTGGGTTAAGTAGATACAAATGGAGTTATCATCACTGAAATAGGAAAATAGAGTATAAGTGTGAGTAAAGATCAAGTATTGCTACCAATTTTTCCAATTGTATAACTTTTTCTCTGTGGAGACTGAACAACCACTGTTTAGCTATTAGGGAAGAATAGGGGAGGTTAACAGAGAAAAATTGGGAATTTATAAAGTAAATGAAAGGAATAGGGGTATGAAATCTTGAAGTAAAATAAGGCAGGAGGAATTGGGAAGCAACACAACTGATTAAAGTAATAAACTGCATAGTATAATATTTGAAGGAAGAAAAATTAAAATTCAAGAAGTTAATAGTGTCTCCAGACACATCGTCATGGTACGCAGGAGACTGTACCCGCCTTTTCATGGAGTCTGTATGTCCTCACACGTGGCTCTGACTGGTGACCTGAGACAGAAACAATTGGAAACATCATCGAATGCTACTTCGATGGATGCGGGCCTGGAAATGTCTGAAAGCTGAAGAGGCCTGGGTAGGAGAGGGGTAAATTGGAAAGACTGTATCACAGTGAGATTTCAGAATGGAAAGTTCCAGGCAGCGCCAAAGCCTGGGTGTAGCTTCAGGAGAGGCTATTAAAACGCTGTGGGGAGGACAAGGGAAACTCCCTTGTGATGTTGGCTGTGTGGACTCTAGTTTTAACTTTATTGAGATATAATTGGCCTAACATGAACTTTACATGTTAAGTTGTAACAGTTGGTAAGCTTTGCTCTGGGTGCGTATGCCGCAAAGGTTCACATGGAACCCCTTTTGTCCCTGGGAAGGTGGCATCGGGAGGTGCGGTAGCCCTTGAAGAGGTGGACAATACGGAGTCCATGGGTACCTGGGGGCTTGCTCTGGAAGGGAGTGAGAGCCACGGCCGCCTCTGTTTCTCTGCAGTACCCCTAGGCCCATGCCTGCTCCATCTGCGCTCCGGACACTTTGAGGACCACTCCGTCTCACCAGGATGGCCCAAAGCAGCTGCCATGCCTTGGAACCTCCAAGACGGGACACACGTTGCTCTTTCTAAAGTCGGAGCCTGGACATTTTGTTGCTGTGGCACAGAGCTGGCCACCCAGGCATACTCCGTGAATCAGGGTCACGGTCATGGCCCTGGCCATGAGCCTCTGTACGGCTCCTCATTTTTCCCTCCTCCACTTTGCCCACTGTCGGCTTTAGTTCATTCCGGCTTCTCTAACAAGAAACCATGGACTGGGTGGCTTATCAATAGCAGGACATTTATTTTTCACAGTTTTGGAGCCTGAGATGTCCAAGATCAGGGGTCTGAAGTTTAGCTGTCTGGCGAGGGGGTCCATCTGGTTCGCACATGGGGATTTCCCTTTTGTACCCTCACATTGTCGGGGAGAGACACGGCCTGTCTTCAAAGTCTTACGGGGCACCGGTCCTGCTTGTGGGGTTAGACCCCGATGGTATCTTCTGCTCCTAATTATTTACTCCAGTTACTTCCTACGGAATCTACTTCCTCATACTATTACCTTGGAAGTTAGGATTTCAGTGTCTAAATGGGGTGGGGTGGAAACATTGAGGCCGTAGCATGGGGCTGCTCTCTGACATCAGAGGTTAATCTGCGTTTTCTGGACTTTTTCATAAGTGAAATTATGCAATGTGTATTCTTCTGTGTTGCCATGTTTGTTTCACTCAGTATAATCATCCTATCTATCTATGTATCGATCTATCTATCTGTCTATCCATCATTACAACAGTGATGGAACCCAGGCCCTTCACGTCAACCTACAACCCCGTGCTTTTTTAAATTTGGAAACAGGGTCTTTTTAAGTTGCTAAGTTGCCCAGGCTGGACTTGACTTGCGATCTCTCTCCTCAGTCTCCCAAGTATGATCATTTTGAGTTGTTCACATTGCTGCAAAGGTCAGTAGTTAATTCCTTTGTGTTTCTGAGTAGTGTAGCATTCCATTGTGTGGCCTTGCCGTGACATATTTATCCATTCTTCTTTCCATAGACATGGAACTGTTTCAAGTTTTGGACTGTTACAAATAGAGCTGGTTACATCTATGATGTACAAGTCCTTGTAGAGACCTACATTCTCATTTCTGGATGAATTCCTGGGAGGTGAATGGCCAAGCCACATGGTAAGTGTGCGTTTTACTAAGAGGAAACTAACAAGATGATTTCCAAAGCCAAGTGGGTTGTACCTTTTAACTTTCCCACTAGAATTTTATGAGCAGTTCAGTTGCTCTATGAACTTACTAACAATTGGTATCAATAATCATTTTAATTTTATCAATCTAGTATAAGCCATCTCGTTGGGATACGCTGGTGTTTCCCTAATTAATAGTAAGATTGAGAATGTTTTCCATATAATTTTTTGGTAAAAATTTCAAATTTTTTTAGGCCATATTTAATCTACTTCTTGCCTCCTTTGGGAATTTTTAAAAATATTCTTTATATAAGTCTTTGTTAGAAGCAAAGATATTTGCAGTATTTTGCAAATATTTTCACCCAGTTCATGGTCTAGTTTTTACATACTCTGAATAGTGTTTTTGAAAGAAAAAGAATTTAATTTGGATGATATCAATTTATGAATTTTTTATATTTTATGACTTTTTTGGTCCTAGTTAAAAATATTTGCTAAACTAAAGAACACTAAGATTTTTCTCCTGTGTTCCTCAGGAAGATTTATGCCTCAGTCCTTTCTTTCAGTTTAGGTTTCTAGTGTGTAGACTGTGAAATGGGCTTGGGGTGTTTTTCTTTTTTCTTTAATGTGGCTATCTACAGCAGTTTGATGAAAAGATAACTTTTATTTCCTTAAATTGCATTAACACTCAGTATACAAATTATACAAATTAATTGCTTATATTTGTGAGAGTCTATTTAAGGATTATCTGTTCATCATGATCCATATGTTTGTGTGTCTCTATGCTAGGACCACATTGTCACAACTACCGTGCTTTATAATTAGTCAACAAATCACTTAGTATTGGTGTTTCAACCTTGTGATCTTTCTAAAAGTTGTTCTGAGTATTCTAACTCACATGTTTTTTCATAAAAATCTTAGAATATGTCTGCCAATCTGCAAAATTCTGCTGAGATTTTGATTCGATAAATTTGAATCTGTGGATGACTTAAGGGAATTAGGTCTTAAGAATTATAGTTTAAGAATCTGGAAAATTACATTTTTCTATTTATTTAGATTGGAAAATATTTTTTAGACAAGGCCTCGCTGTGTTGCTCAGGTTGGCATCAAACACTTGAGCTCAAGTGATCAGCCTGCCTCAGCCTTCCAGTTAGCTAGGACTACAGTCATGTGTTTTCCTTCTCAGTGTCTTGTGGTTCTCAGTGAGCATGTCTTGCACATCTTTTTGTCAAATTTATTACTAAGCAGTTTGTATTTTGATGCCATAATCTTATTAATGTACTTTATTTTTAGAACAAGTTTAGATTTATTGAACTTTCAACAGATAGCTAAAAAAATTCCCAAGTACCCTGCATATACAGAGCATCCTATTACAAACATCTTACATTTGCAGGGCATATTTATTATAATGAAAAAACCAATATTAAAATGTTATCATTAAGGCTGGGCATGGTGGTACATGTCTTTAATCTCAGCACTCCGGAGGCTGAGGCAGGAGGATCAAGGGCAGCCTGGGCTACACAGTGTGTGAGCTAGAATAGTCAGAACAACTTTTCGAAAGATCAGCAAAGCTGGAACAGCTACAGAGTGATTTGCTGACTAATTGTGAAGCACAGTAGGCACCGTGTGTATTTCCTGCTCAGTCCTACAATCAACCATTTGTTCAAAGAGTACTGGTTCCATTTAAAGAACAATAATAGGAACAATATTAGAAATATTAGTCTGGAGCACTAGATGTGCTTGTTGTTACCAGGATGTCGTTTTTGAAGGCCAGCTCAGCTGAAAGAGCAAATAATACACGCGCGCCTGCTAACCATGCACATGTTCATTCCTACAAATATTCCCACATGTGGATATCTTATCAACATCAACAGGGCCGTGACTTCACATTTTGTTAAATTAGCTAATTAATTAAATTAGTTCATAACCATAGGTCTTTCCTCGTGTTTATTTGTAAATTTCCACTAAAACAATGAGACCAGTCTCCAGCCCTTCCTGAGATGTATCTGTAATACGACGAGGTTCTCTGATCAGTCTGCATTCATTCCTGGGCTCCCCTGATCTCCTAACTTGTTTTTTAAAATTTTTCCATATATTAAATCTTTGCTACGAAGTTATGTATTTTGACAAATAATTACTGTCATACATCTGCCATTATGGCTTAATAGAGAGGAATTTCACTGCTTTGAAAATACTTTTTTCTTTGAGTATTCCTCTTCTCTTCTCTCCCCGACAATATCCAACCCTTTTCCTTGTTTATGTGCAATCATCTGTGTCAGACTGGTGCATAAGTGAAATTATGTAGTAGGAAGTTTACTTAGAATGATTCCTGTCACTTACCCATAGATTACACAGTCAAGTTTCCTGCACTTCTTTTCCATAGCTCAATAGCTAAATTGTATTTCTCACAGAGTAATATTCTATGAGCAAATATACCAGAGTTTGTTTACCCACTCACTTACTGAAAGACATCTGTCCTTCACTTTAGGTCATTATGAATAAAATGACATAAACATCCCAGCTTTCAAGTCACTTGGGTAAACACCTAGGTGTATGCTTGCTTGTGTGGTAAGACTATATTTAGCTTGCAAGAAACAAATTGTGGAACTCTTTTGGATTTCTACCAACAATGAATAAAATTTCCTAGTGCCCAACATTGTTTGTAACATTTCTAATTATCTTCCCTGACAAGATGTTTGTTTAAATATTTTGCTGAATTTTAATTAGATTATACTTTTTAAATTTAAGAAATGAAGTTTCTCTTTGACTTTCTTTGGATACAAGTTCTTTGTAAAACATGTCTTGCAAATATCCTCGCCTGGACACTCACTGTTCTTTTCATTCTTTTAACAGCATTTTCTGTGGGAAGTTTTGATTTTATAAATGCCCAGTCTATTTTTTTCTATTGTGGGTCATGATTTTAGGGTATCTAAAAACTCATCCATAACCCCAAATCACTTCGATTTTCTCTCATCTTGAAAACGTCTATAGTTTTGTATTTTACATTGAAATCTATGATCCCTACTTGAGCTAAGTTTTGTGAAAGTTTAAGATCTAAGTCTACAGGATCTTCCTTCTCTGACAGAGGTTATTCCTCACCACCCCTTTCCGCCTGTTTCTCGTGGGTAACGTCTACTCACTGACGCAGCATTTGCTGGTCTTCTCACCCTGCCTCGCCTGTGTCCTCTGCAGAGCAGCTCCTTTGCCTGAGGCCTCCAGGCCCACGGCCTGGCTTTTTGTTAGTGTTGGTCTGCTCGTCCAGGGAGTGACCTGTCCACACACACTTCAGGGGCAGTCTGCTTATTTCCACAGAGTAGCTTGCTGGGAGCTTGGCTGAGAGTTTTGGAAGGATAGAAAACCTGGAGAAGTACTTACACCTTAGCAACTCACCGAGCCTATCCATGGGGATGGGATCCCTCACGTTTGCTTAGCTCTTTTCCTACTTTTTTTTGTCAGTGAGGATGGTATTGTTTTAATTTCAGATTTGAAATTTGTATTGTTTGTGTGTGGGAAATCACCAACTTTTTATACTAACTCTACACCCTAAGACTTTGCTGTAATCTAGGAGTCATGTGAGGACCTCTGGGTTTTTCCACATAGAGCACCATGTCCTTTGCAAATAAAGGAGGATTTATTTCTTCCTTACTGACTTCTGTGTTTTTTGTTTTCTGTTGTTGTCTCACGGTACACTCAGGCTTTCCAAGTGATGCTGAAAGAAGCCATGAGAGGCGGCACCCTGGCTGCGTCCCTAACCGTACAGACAAACATGCCCCTTTTCAGCACTAAATATGATGTGACTTGTCAGATTTTACACCAGGGCTGGGAGTTCAGCTCAGAAGGTCAAGCGTCTGCCTGGCGAGCGCCAGGTCGTGAGTTTGATCTCTGGTACCAAAAGAAAAAAAAAAAAAAGATTTTTTTTTTTGCAGAAGTTCTTTACCAAACTGAGGAAATCTCTCTGTATTTTTAGTTTGCTGAGAGATTTCATCATTAGTGACTTAGATTTTGTCCAGTGCGTTTCCTGTATCTCTGAAGATAAACACGACTTTTCTTTAGTCCATTGATGCGATGGATTGTGTTAGTTCTCTGTTACATGTTGGACTCATCTTGCGGACCCTAATAACTCCCACTTGGTCATGATCTCTGATTCTTTTTTCTGTTCCTGCCAATGAGTCCCCTCTTGTGTAAAGTGCTGCCTGGACCGCTGGTGAGTTTACTGCTTCCTGCTTTGGGGGCTCGTGGGAAACTTTGCTCCTACCACCTTTCTCATAATACTTATGATGATATGTTGTCATGAGGTGTTTTAAGTTCTGTTATACGGCTGTGAACATCTGGGAGAACAGAACCCTTTGTTTTTGAAAATTCTTTCTTTATACTGAAGCCCCAACTGTAGTTACCCTTGTTATTCTCTTCCTCTCTGATGCTTGCTACTGTTACTGATACATGTATATATTCAAAAAAGTTTACTGAAAGCAAATGAAAAATATTTATAAATCATGTTCCAAAGCCAGCTAGCAGAATGCTGAAATATTTTAGTAATAAAAACCTAGTACTGACTGGACATATAGAAAGAAATCCCCATTCAGTTTTACCGACATTTTAAATTAATAAGCTGGTGGACTTTATCAGTAATGCAGCTACAGATTTCTGACCTCTGGACCCCTGCAGCACAGGAAGGGCAGAGAAGGTAGTACTCTGACTTCATCACCTGTCTGGTCAACACAGATAGGATTAGATACGTGTGCTCTTTGTAAACACGCTGTCATTGAAGGTGATTTTTAGATTGCTTCTCCCACCTTGATTTGGAGCTAAGTGTTACCTTTCCTAGTCCATTTCTAACCTGTCCTCTCCTATCTCAGGATGGAGGCAAAAAGAAGGGAAAAGCATTCGGTTAATGGCTGCAAGTTGCAGGAGACCAAAAGAAGTGCCAACACATCAAGTCTGTAGCATGAATCATGGAAGAAATAATAAACAAAAATAATTTCTTTGTATAAGTACCTATAAAATCATAACAAAAGAGCTAACAGTTTAGGTTCCCTTGTTTCTCTTTGTTTTGAGCCGGAAATTTAGAAGGCCCTCCCTGAAACCCTTCCTACTTTTAAATGAGAGTGCTGTCCTAACTGGATCATACTGTGTTCCTCAAACGGTCCATGTGTGTGAAACACTTCAGATATTGTCATTATCACTGGAAATGTTTTATAGGCATGAGGGAGTCAGTCATGGCAATGAGCCTTACGTGTTTGTGCTTTACAGAGTAACTATAGCCAATAACATTTACAATAAAATTCAAAGTAACCAGAAGTATCCAAAGGTTGCCAACACATAGAAAAAAATAAATGTTGGATGAGATGGAAATGCTAATTTAATCATTATGTGTCGTACACATTTATTATCTTAAAGGTACACAAATATACCAATTAATTTTTAGAAGTTAATTCAAATGTTCACCTTTGTGTTCCATATATGCAAATTTATGATAATAAAATGAATGACTCATGAAAACGCCTCAGAGCCCACTCCTGGCTGCTCTCAGTATCAGGTTTTTGGTGAGGACATTTTCTCCAGCATAGTAAAGCAAGTCTGAAAACCGGTCTGCTAATTGCAGTGGATTGCTCGGACAGGGCTATTTCTGTCTAAAAAACAACTACCCGGGCTGTTTCTCACTGCAGAACTGTCATTACCTTTTACCCCGGTTCTCTCCTGCCCTCTTTGGGCAAACCTTTCGTCTAGCCACATTTATTAGTATTTTCCCATTAAAACTTCAGATCTGCATAATTACTTTCAAAGACAACACAGTGGTAAGGAGATATTTTGGAAACTATTTTGACTTTTGATTATCTCGACATTCTCATGAGATACAGGTCCACAAAGCTGAAACCCAAAGAGGTAAGGCCACGTACCTGTTGAAGCAGAGCCTAAACTTCTGGACTCCCAAAGCAGGATCATTCCGCTAGGTGGTGGTGGATGGGACACTGTCGTGCCAGCCAGGGCTGAAGACTTGGCATATATTACCTCACATTATTATGCCAATTTTATCTATAAAAAATGGAGGCCTAGAAATTCAAAGCCATATCCTCCAGGTTCACAGTAATGAGTGATTGCAGAAGTGATTTGTACTCGGGCACGATGGAACCCAACCTTTGGGCCATATTATAACACTTTTGTAGCATGGGCAAAGCTGGCTTCCTATGACCAAGGTGGCTGTGTTTGGTCACGTAGGCAGACCTTGCACAAAGGTATCTGATTTTTGAGACAGTGAAGCTAAGACCAGCCTGAGGTATACTGGCTGGATTCATCAGGGCTTATAGCATAGCAAGAAGCATTCAGAGGGAGGAATAACTTAAAATTAAGCTGTCCAGCTGAGCGGAATTTTCTGCCTTGCTTGTTGGAAGGTGCCTTTTCTGCTTCACATAAAGATGTCACATGTGTCCACCAGATCGCTCCTATTTGGCACTATCATCTTGCTGTCTTATTCAACCCACCTGTGAAATCAGCCTTGGGTACAACCAGAGCTTAGGAAGTCCAGGAATTTCAAGGTTAGTACATAACTTCTTTAGGCAGGAAACATAATTTTCCCCTGGAAAGAGTGTTGCTTCTTCTTCCAGGCTGGTAGAACCCAATACCTACACTTGGGATTACGGACTTTTATGAAGAAATTCAAAGCTCATTGAAAATGTTATCAGTTACAAACTTGCTACTGATTTTTAAAAAAGACTATTGTATTTACTAAGCAGTTAAAGTATCAGGCTACAAATTATGAACTTTTCTATTTCTGATACTTGACATTTCTAGTGAAATTCAATTCAGTGCCTGAGACAATACCTGGAAAGTCCATAAAACTTCAAAGATTTATAAAAAGTCAATATAACCAGTTCAGATATCCCAGCATACCCAGCGTTTGCATTTCAGCTTTTCCACATGTTTACTGAGAGAGAAAAGTCATACCATTCCCAGGCCTTGAAGCGGGGGAATTCTGAACTTCAAATGGGCATGCAGGTCCTTGAGGTCTTGGACTGACTAAAAGAACTCGGCCTCCTAGGCTGGTCCTTTTTTGGAGGGTCAGGGTGTAGACAGTGTATTAGCATGTGCCGTCTGCATAGCAAGTACAACATAGGCCCGACTAGTTTGAAGTCAGGAAGGTCAGGGACCTCAGCAGGTGACCTGGCTACCTGTGTTTGCCTCACACTGTTAAACTTGACACCCACTGAGGGACTGGAAAATGCTACCCATACATGAGTTTGGCTGCTGTGAAAACCACAAGTTGGAATTTATTGACTTTGGTGAGTTGAAGGCTCTACCTGGGTGATGAAGGTATGCAGGGTGGAATTTATGTCTCATTTTCAGACGAAGATCAGCACAACTTTAAACATTTTCTCCCCTTCCCAGGCTCTTTGGAACTGTTGAGTTGTCAGAGTCTTCTGTGCTGGTTCAATAACTCCATTTCCATTGGCCTGCCTTAGAAAATGCATTAGTCTGTGTCCGACTCACAAAATTGAGACTGAAAAGGAAAAATAAATTCCTCGTGAGGTCACCCTTTCAGTCTGAACACTATCTGGTAGACTCCTTGAGCCACTAAAATGGCAGAGATCTGGGCTCTCTGCCTTGCTGTTGGAGAGGGTGCAAGAGGCCAGGAACACAGCCAGGAAACGGTGTGTGAGGGCCCGACGCTGACCAGAAAACCACGGAAGACACAGCGATGCTCGTGTGATTATGCCGCTCATGCGAAGCCAGTCTGTGTGCAGTGTGGCTTGGGCCAGCGCACTGATGCAAAGCTGTCAGAGAGAAACCAGAAGCTTGCTCGTTTCCTAACAATGGCATCACGAGGAGTTTTAGAAAAATGAGAAACAAAACCAAACAAAACGTAGCTGTTTGCTTTTTATTGTTTGACAAAGTGCAACAAAAAGTGCAAGAAAAGTATGAGCAATGCTGCGAGGTCTGTAACCTCCGTCGGGGAGAGTCGGGTGTGAGCGCTGCGAATTCTAGCCGGTCCCTGGTGCTCACACGGTCCCGTCTGCACGCGCAGCCAGCTGTCGGATCGCTGAGCGTTTCAGACAGGAGTCTGAGCCGGGGAGTTTCTGCAGCTCCCTCCCAAGCCTGGCTGAGGGGACCCTTCCTCCTCCCGTGCTGTTTTCCCAAACAGACCGTTATCCAGATGAAGCTAAGAGCTCCGCTACCCCTGACTTTCAATCTGTGTGTCTCAGATCTGTTTTCCAATAGGCTTCTTTTTCCGTCATTTGAGACTATTATTGAGAACATATCATAATGTTTACTTTGATTTTTTTCATTTTTTCTAAAAAGCAGTGTGGTACATTATAGTTCCGTCTGGATAAAATCATGTGAAATTATTTTACGTGCTCGACAGTCTGCATTACGAACCCTTATCATCTGGGTGTGCGTGTGTCAGACACGCATTACACATAGCACACTCTTGTTGAACATACTGTAGCTTCTTAAAGCTGCATCAAAATATCTGTTCTCCCACGAGCCATAGAGCTTGAATTACTGGTTGTTAGTTCTTCAGATATTGTTTAAACACTTACTTTAAATAAAAGTATACATAAAACAGAAGCCATTTGGGATCACCTTTGATCTGTAAGAGGTACTGAAAAATATGTTTCCCTGGGAACTAACCTATTCTCTGCCAAGTTGGTTGGCTACGCCTGTATTTTTATAAAAGGTTTCTTGAGATGGAAAGCAAGTTCCCTAAAGATGTTTCAATGCAAGTTAGGTTTTTAAAAGCTCTTTTGGGGTTCCTAAAATCTTTCATTCCACATAATTTCCCACTCATCTAGTTCATGTGAAGATCTAGTAGAGCTGATACGCTTGGAGAATATTAGTCAGCCCCTAACTAAAGTTCTGAGGATGCTTTGTCACTAGCACAAAATCTCTGTTGTTTGATGCATTGTCTTATACATCACAGGAATCCTGTATAGAAAGGTTGGCTGAGCCTAGTTTCTAAATTTTCTTTATTGAGAATGCTCAGAAAAATTCTTACCTTTGAAAGAAAAAATCATTCTCAAGTCTGAATAATGCCCTAGATATGTTTCTGGGTGTATAAGCATTCTTTGCCCGTAGTTAATGGGGAGAGTGAAGCTGATTTAGTCATTTCAGAGGAATTATAAGTTCTGTAGATATTTTAAAATATTATAAGCCTAAAATTTTTTGCATAGCCATAGCTAAAGTTACATGCATAATGCTAAAACCATTTACATATTCATTGTCTCATCAAGGCACAAATCTGACATATGTATTCTGTTATTAAGCAAAAGATCTTTTTAACTTTATTTTTGTTTGTTGGTTTGTTGTTCTTCGTTTTGATTTTATTAGTACATGTTTCGGTAGGTGCAGTCTACAGTCATGGAGGGGGGACGTGCACCTAATTCAGCTCCGTGTTGCTTTTAACCCTTTCCCTTCCTCTGCCTCGACACCCCGGTCCCGTGATCACTCCCACTGATATCACTAAGCTTAGCTCGTGTCCATGGCATGCAGTGTTTATGCTGGCTGAGGCTATGCGGACCGTCTTTACTCCGCTCCCTTCCGCCTCCGTCCCCTTGGCCCTCTCTGAGCCTCCTGCACCCCTTCCCATCTGCGAGAGACCCATCCTCTTGTTTCCTTTTGCCCCTCCTTTATTATGCTATTTGTATTTTGCCTTAGTCAAGTGAGAGACACCACATGGCATTTAAACTTGAATGACTGACATTTCATCAATATTATACTTTCTGGATGCATCTGTTTTCCTACAAATGGCTCCCATTTATCTTTCTTTATAGATGAGTAGCACTGCATTATGTATAGATGCCACATTTTCTTATCCAAACATCTGTCGACGGGTGTACAGGTTGCAGCTATGATGAAGTGTCCTGCTGTAAACACTGGTATGCATGTACTGCAGTAGTCTTTAGCCCTGTGGGGAGGATACTTAGAAGGGTAATTGATTGCCTTTTGGAGATACGTCAAGCTCTTGGACAGTCCTCAAAGTGAAGGAATGTAGCCACGTAGAGAGGGAGTGGAAACAAGTTGAAAGAAGTAAGCACATTTCTAATAACACAGATACGGTGCAAACGTATAAGAACTTTGCATTGCCCTGATGTAATGAGTTGAGTCCTTCCAATCTTCGGTAACACTGGCCTTTTACAACTGAAATTCAACTCAAAGAGCTTACAGCCCAAAGAGGGAAGAAAATGCATTTCTTGCTCAAATCACCATGTAAGTATTACTTTGTGGACTGTGAGTGCACTGAGTCACTGTAACGTGTATGGATAGGTTCCGTGTGCAGAAGGCAAGAAGTACCTTCCATGAAATGAGGTTTTCTGTGAGAGCTCCTATATTCATGAACATAGTCGCACTGACATTTCCCTGCAGTACTTAGAACACAGTTACACATCTGTGTTAAATTAGATTTGAATTTTTTCTGCTACTGTAACAGGTTTTAAAATATAGGACACTGGCATTTTTTAATTTCAAGCTGATTTCAGACATTGGTTCAGGGTTTTATTGCTACCAGTGTTTCGCTCCATTGTTTTTTAAATCCCTCCTGTGTAGTTAGATGTAATTGTTTTCATTAAGTGTGATAGAAATAATGTTTTAAATGGCTTTATAAAATTGGCCATAAAATGAATTCTTGTTTGAAGAAAGTATGTTATATAAATAAATAATTTACATATATATGTATATACACAGGCATGCATGCACACACACACGGAATCCGCCAAAAATGTATACCTACTTCAGGAAAAGAAAAATAATATGATGTTTTTACAACAGATGGTTAGAAGCTAAACAAGCACCATCAAGTGTCTCGTGTGAGGTGCTCATATGAGGGACCCTAAAGGATGTCATATATTGCAGAAAACCTGCTACCCTGCCACCCCTTAGAGAAGAAAGTGAAAGTGTAGGTGCTGTAATCTCAGGGACCAAGGTTACCCTAGCAGCAGTTTTCCACACTAATCCATGTCTCACAGCTCATGACCGTCACTTGGAGCACCTCTTGAAACTGTAGAAGCCAAAGGTAACTTGAATGAATCTCATGATGTCTCAATAAATTTAGCATTAAAATATTTATGTAAGTTTTCCTTTTCCTGAAATCCATGGTTTTGCCCCTTCATCAGAAATTAAATTTCTAATACACTGAGTCCATGAAGAAGTCTGTGTGACATTTAGTTATGGCTTCTTTTCAATAAATCATGTTAGATTTACTGATTTGTACTGTTAAATAGGAAGATTGCTTTTTAGATATTAAATCATGGCTCTATACAGTTTTCTTGATTAATTAGATTTTGGAGACATGCCAAGTTGCTGAGGTTTCCAATCTGTATTAACTGGGGAAGTTTTTCAAATGTAGATTCAAAATCAATTAGATAGATTAAATTGCTGAGTCGATCACTTGGATGATGACTCAGTTAAATGCAAGCCAAAGGAAAACGCCTTTGTAATTTAATTTACAGAGGGCTCCTGGGGAACAATGCAGGAACACTGTTTTACCCAAGTGTGCAGCTGTGCTGTAAGAGGTGGTGGGTGGGTACACAATGCTATTTGTTGAACAAATAACCTGTTGCTCTCATGGACCACGTTGGTTTGCAGTGCTGCTCTGTGCTTCTGTAGGTTAGAACCACCCAGAAAGCACACATAATAGGGACACTGCCTTCCCAACGCAGGTAAAGCTCATCCAATGCATTTCCTCACAGCTCCCAGACCCCGCCTAGGATGGTCTCAGTGGGGTGATGGAAGGAGCTTTGGATTCAGCACTGGAAGGAATGAGGTTCAGAAGACTCTGGAATAGCACCAACATCCTAAGAGCAAAGGCGAATGAAGAGCACGTAAGCTCAGGGTGTGTATTGTGACAGCACGCCACTCAACAGAGGGAGAAGTAGGATCTGGGTTCCGTGACCTCATATCTAGTCTCTGAAGGGCAAGAAGTTCCCCTCACCCCCACCCAACTGGCACAATGACTGCTTAGGAGCACCTCAGACAAGACGCTTGTTGGTGCTTGTTTAGCTTCTAACAAAAGCAAATTGAGAGCATTATTAAGGAACAGGTGCCCCATACACCAAACTTGGCAAGCCAAAATTTATTTAGGATTACAGACTTAGTACAGTGGTGCTACTATCAGCAAACTCAACTGTCTCCATGACTCCGGTTTTCAAACTGAACTGGACAAGAACTGTACTAAATTTCCAGTTTGTGACCAGAATCATGGAAAGAATCAAGTTGGGAAACCAAGGGACCACAACAATAGGCAGTATTTTTTTAAGCTTCCGTGCCTTACAGTCATAAAATATTTGACTTGAGGTAGTCTTATGTCATCTTTACTAAACTGGAGAGGTGGTAGATTTGTTTCCTTTACGTGTAGGCCAGCAGTAGGAGTAATGATACCGATACCAATGTCTGCCGTTAAATGAGGGTTCGCTGTGCTAGGTGCTATGTAACTTAGGTTGTTTTCTCAACAGTCTTGACCCAGAATGCTGTGTTGCAGCATGAGGACAGAAAACCCAGTTCATAGTAGCATAACAAAAACCAGGATATTTATTAACTTCTGTAACTCTTACTCACTTACCATTAAGCCTATCCCTTTGAGCAGGGGAACACAGTGAGCTGATGGGCTGACACTTGTGAACTGAAGCTATAGGCAGAGATAAGCACAAAGAAGAAATAAAAATCAAGGGAATCGTCAGTAGAAGGGACAGTATTGAGGGTGAGAGAGCTCAGTGGACACAGCTCCGTGACTGGAATGCAAAACGAGCACCATTCTGTAGGTCCATGTCGTGCTCACATCGCGCAGGTGACATGACAGTCCCGGGGAGGACAGGCAAGGAAGGGGCCTCTCCTCAATAGTTGAGCTCTAGCATGTCCCCTAAAGGCCCCCGTATTAAAGGCTCAGTCCCCAGCTTGGAATTGTGGGAGCTGTGAAGCCTTCAAGAGGTGGCAGCTAGTGGGAGGTTGTATTGGTGGGTTCTTCTAGAGGAAAAGAAGCAACAGAATATATATATCCTCTGGCTGTCCAGCAAGCAGAGGGACCCTGTCGGACTCTCCAGCCTCTGACCGTGTAAGCCCATCAATCATCGGGGGCTTACAGGAATCCAGTAGCTGTTCAGCCCACAAAGCTGGAAGCCGTAGAACAAGAAAGTTCAAGAATGCTTCCCCAGTCCAAGGCGGAAGGCCTGGAAGCTCCTGGCAGGTTTGCTGGTGCGAGTGTCTGGGGCAGGGCTGAAGAAGCTGGTGTTGAAGTCCACAGGTAGTGGAAGCCCCTAAAGATGCGCTGTGTCCTCATGCATTACTAAACCCCTTAGTGTCACTCAAGCCAATCAAGTTGGCAACCAAGATGAACTATAGCGGTTTTCTGGTCACTGGGAGTGGGACCCTGCCCTTCTCTCCATCTCGTTTTACATCCCAGAGGTGGAGGCCGTGCCCAGCGTGAGTTCCCGCCAGGTGCCTGCCTCACCATGGGCCCCAAGGCAACGGAGCAGTGGCCTGTAAGTTGATTATCTCAGGTGTTTGTCACTGTGACTGAGAGCAGTCTCCCTCTCTTGATCTTACCAACTGCGAAAACACATTTCCAAGTGAGGGCTTGTTTTGTTCAAAAGTTCATTCTTTCAGCGATAGCTCAATAAAAGCTTTGCTTTAATTATGTTTTCCTCACTACCCCTTAAGAGGGAATTTTTGGTACAAATTCTTATAATTGTCAGTTTGCTATTCCTTGTGAAATTCTTCAATTTTTCACGAGCTCTTTAGTAGTATATAACACAAGGACCAAAAAGAAGGGCAATTTTTGTTAGTAAATTACAATAAATTTTTGAACCCACTTGGTTTGTGCAGATTAGACCTATAAATACAGACTCTCAGGATTTGTGTTGTTCTCCCTGGTAGATTTAATTTTTAGGCAGTCAGATATCTTCTATTCCTCCTTATAGTTGTTCTGAAATGTCAAATTATTCCTTTTCTTATTCTGTATATTGTATGTTTAATCTTGTCCCAAGGGAAAAAGATCTATTCTTCATACTTGGGGAAATCATCTTGGTGTCTTTATCTTTCAGCCTGTTGGAAAGCTTCATCTTGAAGTCACATAAAGGCCTTATCCCTAGAGGCATACTATGAAAACAACTTCCTGCTTGTGGAGACCCACAAATTCTACCATGTATGTAACTGCTTTAGTATGGAGCAATTTGAGAGAAGAGAATAAAATAGGGACTGCTCAATTTGTCTTTCTTTTCTTCTTTTTAATGCCATGAACTCCTTTGCCAACTTGAGGAAGCTCAAGCCTTCTTCCACAGAAAAGTACCTAACCTAAATCCCCCTATGCTTATAAAGGCAATACTTCTAGTGAAATAGACCTTTACTGGTCAATCACTTGGCAGAGGACTGCCATGAAATCCAGTTTAGAATCAGTGATTGGTAGCTCCAGGCTTCACTCAGGGTCTCTGCAGGAAACAGGAACCCCCTCAAGTTAGGAAAATTTGAGGATAATTTTGTAAAAATAGACTTACAAAGTGTGGGCAGGGTGGAGGGAGACACCCAGAGCAGTCAGTTGGGTGTTTCCAAAATGCTGAGCTATTATTAACCCAGAAACAAAAGGCAGTGGGAGGGGGGCGGACCTTGCAAGGAGTGACTCAGCCTGGGCCCTGGGGGTAGCCAGCAGGTGGTCCTGGGGGAAGGGACCCTAAGAGCAAGAAGATCATCCTCGCCCTCCCATCTGAGCTTCTTGGAGGGGGTGCTAGACCTTTTCAGGTGTCAATCAGCATGGGTCCCAGTGGTCACATCCTGGGGGCACAACCGGTGCTGCCACGTAGATCTCTGTCCTGGTCCTGCCCTGCATCCTGCCCTGGGTCCCGTGCTTTGCCCATTGGAGTCCTATGCCAAGGGAGCTGAGGGAAGGAGCCAAATTACCCCAAGCAGATGATACTGACAAAGATGTCCACCTGCTACCACCCAATCTTTATTTTTGCTGGCAAATATTTTAAAATACTTTAAACCATATATGGAATTAGAATAGTTTATTCCCCTCCCTCCTTTGCTGATATAATTCTTTGTGATTGATTAAAAAGCAACACTCCCTGATAGATTTTCCAGGAAACCTCAGTATTTTCAGATTCCCTGGGCCACCTGTCAGCCAGCGTCTTTCTGTGTTGAAGGAGAAATTCTTCACGGGTTTCATCTTGAGAAATAGTTAAATTCACCAAATTCTTCAGGCGTGGCTATTCGGTCTTTGAAAATATAGGTGGAGTTCTTGGGAATTATTTGAAAAGTCATTTGTTCCAATGATGTGTATTGTCATTCTGAAAATTACCCAAAACTTTTTAAAAAGAAAGAAAGAAAAAAAAGAACAATTATGCTCTATTGGGAGAGACTCACTGAGAATATATAGCACAGATCCCAGAGGTTTTCCCTTTGGGAATCCGAGAATATAAATGGCCCCCTGACCTCATGCCTGGGGTCCAGAGATGAGAGGTGCATAGCCAGGTACCTTGGTGCTAAGGTAAAGCTGCTGCAGAAATGGGCACCGTTTTCCCTGGCAGGGCAGCTGCATGTCTGCTAAGTGATTTGCATACGGGTGTACCAGGAGTTCCCAGAACTCGGGCCTGGGTGTTTCCCTCCCGTTTCCACTGCTGGCTGTCTGATTCTGTTTGGGTGTATGTCTCCATGTGTCATAATGTTCTGTTTTAAAATACTGCAAAGTTCAAGAAATTTCGCTTCCTTAGAAAACAAATTGAAAGCTTCAGTTTGAGAGATGGAGGATTTTTCCCATAGGGATTTTGTGTTTGTTTAGTTCTGCTTTTTGTTTTTGTACTGCACAGTAGTTCTTTAAAACTGATTTCCCCAAGCCAAGGACAGAATGGCCAGTTCTCTTCTGACACAGGCTTTCCTAAATACCACACTGCCACCAGCAGTGTCCCTTTGACTTACTCTCCTTTCCTGGAGAGCTGAAGGTGGCCTGTGAGCTGATGTCTGTACAGGGTAGCACAGATGGGACTATTTTCCAAACCTCTGTTTCTCTTACAGTGATTCTCTGCAGAAGAATTTTCATATTTTTTCTTTAACAACTTCTCAGAGGGTGAACAGAGATGGAAAGGGAGGAAGAGCTGAGTGTTTTTTCTCTTGTTTTGACCAGAACAGTCCCGAAACACTCTGTTTATTAACATGGGGGAGCACGATTTGTGTGAGGTTAATGTTGGAACCGCTTAGCCTGGTCACTCCTGCAGATTGTCTGCCTGAATTAGGAAAGGCGGCCAGACTTCCATCTGTTAGCAATACAGCCCCAGCCACAAACACAACTGTCGTGACAACCACACTGAGTTAGTCTTTCAAATAAAACTTGTTAAAAGCTACTGCCTCCAGCCTCCACCCACTGCAGTTAACGGCATTAAATCATCTCTAACTAGTATTTATTTTCTTAGGCGTTTCTTACTTGTGCAGCTGTGGGCATGCCACTGGCCTTTGATTTAAAATAACCCCACCAGGATGAGCATTCAGAGTCCTTGAAGACCAGGCTATGTTTGGGATGATGTCTGAAAGCTGTGTCCCACCTGAACTTGCTCAGGCTGCGCCCCCGCATCCGGGGCTTCTCGTCTCCCCTGTGTGCCAGGCTTTCAGTCTTGGAACTAAAGGGTCAGCTGATTTCTTCCAGATGACGGCAAATGATGGAGACACCCCATGAAAGAGGCTGTATTGGAAGGGGTGGAAGACTCACCCTCACACTGGTGCCCCACATTGGCCCCCAGGTTTCCTCATTTCAGTGAACTTGGGTGTCCAAGGCAAGTGTTGACTCGTTTTGAGTCACCTGTGAAATCCGAGTTGACAAGAGAATCACAGCCATATCTAAGTCTTCTGACTGAGATTTCTGTGGCATGCATTCACTTTCTTTACACTTGCATGCTTGAAAATCTTAACAGACCAGTGAACCCTTGCTGTAACTCTTCTATCTGAAAAGCAATGTGATGTTCTTAGAAGACTCTTACATGGTAGTACTTTTGGATCTGTCTGTAGTGGAGAAAAATCTTCCTATTGGTCAGTGTAGGTTAAGGATACTCAGTTTAAAAGTGGCTAGAGAAGGGAAAGTGCAATGGTCATGAAACATCTGGGGTATTTCTGTGTTTTTTGTACCTTTTGGAAATGAAAACAAGGAGAGCCATTTCTGTCGTTAGGAGAACTCTCATGGCACGCATGTGTCTGCATGATGTGAATGTGTCCAAGTCAGTAGGAAAATACTTATGACCAAGACACCATGAGACAAACAGTGGCTTTCTGCTATCAAACTCCAGCTTCCTCACACTGCAGTCGTGTAGAAACTGGGGAACCTCACAGTGCCTGGCGCACACACAGTCCTGAGCTGCATTGCTTGAATGATGGCGATGATGCTAACGTTATAGAGAAGAAGAACATTACTTTACTTTACATAGCATTACTTTAAAGAGAAGAAGAACAAGACTCAAAATCATCACAAGTGGAATTTTATTTAATATGTTAATAATGGACAAAGTCATGAGTTATTACAGCTGGCTCAAAAGAGGAGTCAGACGGACACACCTTCATAGTTAAGGAATGAATGCTAAGATGAACTTACAGAGAGATGTATACTTGGTCCTTATCACAAGGTGATAATCGATTGTCTTCCATGAGGTGTATTATGCATGGGTATGGTTGCAGTAAAGTGCATGCATATGTTTTCTACGGTTTAACTTCTATGTCTACAGAAGAACAAGTGTGCACGCCCTACAGAACGAAATGATTTCTGCACCTCTGTGCATGGAAAACTATCCAACCGTTTTGAGCCCATTTGAAAATGTTTCATAAGTCTTCCTGCAGTCCTGACCTGCTTGGCGTTGTTCTGAATGACATGTGTTATGTCATAGTTTATGTAGTTTTTATAATAACTGGTCCAAAGGTACAGAGCAAGTAAATAATGGGTCCATATTTGGTTTTTTTATTTTAAAGATAGTAAAATCCATCAAAACAAAACAGAACAAAGCCAATCAAAACAAAGCAGCAAAACTGGTGCAGAACTTCAAAGCAGGATACTAGAAAAACAACAATAGTTACCATTTTATATCTTGTTATCTTCACAACAGTTGTGCATTCTGTGAGGTATAGCAAAATCAAACCAAAAACAAACAGAATAAAACAATCAAAACAGAATAACTGAATAAAGCAAAAACAATTAATTGGAACAAAGCAAAAGAGTAAGAACAATACTGGATTTCAAAGGCAAGACAGACGGAACTCCCCCATATTTGCCGTCCTGCACACTGTCACCCTCCCAAGAGATGCTCAGACTGCCGGCCCCAGGCCTGCAAAGTCAACCGAACAATGAGAGCACTTACTTGCCTTTTGTACCTTAGTTGCGATCAACTCAGCCGGGCCTCAGAACCAGCCCTGACTTCTGTCTTCCTGGAACCCACATGGCTTGCGTGGCTTACCAGAAAGGCTGGCTAGTTGGTTTCTTGGTGGATCCTCCCAGTTCCAGCATAATGGGTCCATGTTTGGACTCAGTTTGTCCCAGTCTACACCCCTAGACTCTTACTGACTGAGCAAAATGCCTGGAGTTGGATGTGGTCAGCTGTAGGAGATAGTTTGGAGCAGGGTTGATGACTGCTGTTACTCTGCCTTCACCTAGCGTAGGAGTCCTGGGGAGAAGAAGGTAAGTCAAGGTTAGAGTGAATTCTCTCCGAGCCTGTGGCGGTGGAAATGGGTGCATTGTCTTTCCTGGTTCCCCTTTACTTACTCATCAAATCTGCACTGATGTTTACCATGTGTTGTAGTCAGGGTTTACCAGTGAAAAGATTTAATACAGGACACAAAATTTATAGGATTATTTTATAATAGTCACCCAAAGTGTCAAATGCAAAAGGTGCAGGTGATCTGTCCACACACTAGAGACCCAGAGAATCTAGCCGAGGGCCTGGATCCCATGGCAGTGTCCTGCACGAGTCCAGCTGAAGACCTAGAGCCCATGGCAGTGTCCTCCATGAGTCCAGCTGAAGACCTAGAGCCCATGGCAGTGTCCTCCATGAGTCCAGCTGAAGACCTAGAGCCCATGGCAGTGTCCTCCATGAGTCCAGCTGAAGACCTAGAGCCCATGGCAGTGTCCTCCATGAGTCCAGTTGGAGGCTAGGGCCCACCACAATCTCATACAAGTCTGAATCAAGGCTTTGCACTGGAAAGGCTCAAAGGTCAGTGGTGGAAGCTAGAACGTCTGTGCCAGCGGGAGGAAGGATCTGTGCCAGCAGGCTGAGGGTTGTGCACTGGAGCCAGGAAGCGATGCCCAAGCTGAGGACAAAAGCTCCTCTGAAGAGACCCGCAGCCATCGTCAGGCACAAGGCGGACCCGAGGTCCTCTGATGGTAACAGCTGAGTTCTTACCTGGAAACCCAGCGTGACAGGCTTCTCGGGACATCGACGGCTCTAGCATCGCACCTTCCAGTTCACCTTGGGTTGCTGGCAGTGACCCTCAGGTGGGCCTTCCCTCCAGAAGCACGCTGACTCAGTCCAGGCTGGTGAATAAGCCACATCATGTTTAATCTCATTGTGATTTGTAAAGCCACACTGATGCCGCAAGCAAGGTTCTGAGTTGAGTAGACTGAGTAATTACACCCAGCCGTGGTCTATTACAGTCCAAGTAGCAGAAGAATCTGGGCTGAAGGTTGCCCAGTGTTAGCTTTGGGGCACAGGCAAAGTCTGCAGAGGTCTGCCCCCTGGCCCAGGCCTGGAGGACACGTGGCCACTCCCCTCGGTCCATGGTTGCTTTCTGTGCTCCTCATCACAGGGGACCACGCCTAGTTTTGTAAAGGGGAGCATGGGAACTACTGTGAGTCGCAAATTCCTGGTTTGCCAAAAATTCTGACCTGTTCACTTTCTCCCCCGGCTTGAATGCTCTGTCTTAAAAAAGAAAGTCCAGGAAATACTTAATACATCTTAGGGCGGGGCCTGGGGAGCCTACAGCTTGACCACCTTCGCCCCCTGCTAACTCTGCTGCTCGCATCCCCTCCCTGCAGAGCTCACCAGGCATGGTGTCATGGATTTGCAGAGCCTAGAAGAAGACGAAAGCACACAGACCACAGACTGGGGATTTAGCTCAGCGGTATAAGCGCCTGTCATGAGTTTGATCCCTGGTACAAAACAAACAAACAAATTAAAATGCACATAGAAAAGGTCACATTCCCTTTTGGCCTCTGCCTACACCGCACTGGGACCTACTTCGGTGGTCCCCAAGAGAAAGAAACAGCAGGTTCTCTTTCCTTCAGGTGGGGTCCCCTTGGCTTTGGGCCAGATCAGAATAAAGAAAATTAGTCATCTACAGTTTTTTTCACTCTTTTATTTATTTATTAAATTGTTTATGTTTTTGTTAGTAGATGTGTGCACTACATAATGGTTACGTTGATTCGGGGGAGTTGGCACATGAACGTGACACATTTTAATTTTTTTATTCCCCCCCCAGGACCCCCAACTCTCAGTCTCCTTCCCTTTTGTAGAAATTCTGTCTCTGTTTCCTTTTATCTTTTATTTTGTTCTTTATTTATACATTGGTGTTCTCAAATAAGAGAAATTATGTGATATTTAACTTTGGTGTCTGATTTATTTTGTTTAACATTAAGTCTTGTGAGGTTCCTCTGTTTTCCTACAAATGACTCAAGTTTATCCCACTGTAAGGCAGAGTGCTGTTCTGTTATGTTAAATACCACATTTTCTTTATCCATTCTTCTGGTGATGGACAAACACTGCTATTTAGCTATTCTGATAACTCAGGCTGTGAGCAGGGATCAAATCAACTTTATATCCCCTGCTAAAACCTCAAAAATTATCAAGGTATCTCAGAGGGAATTTTAATGGTGGTGTGTTTTTAGTAAATTTCTTTGAATACATGGGTTGTCCTGTGGGAAAGACTCCCTGCCTCTGATCCTTAGTGGGTTCAAGGGGATAGAAACAAAGAAAAAAGATGAGAAACCAAAGAATGTCTAGAAACTCCCGTGAGTGCGGCCACTGGACCGAAAACCTGACTGAAATGATGCAGATACGATGCTGAGGGCTGAGGGTAGGCTCCGGGCACAGCGCCTGCCTGACAGGTGTGAGGTCACCTGTGAGTTTCTGGCGGGATGGGGGGGGGTGGGGGTCGGGTCTGGGCTTTTGTTTTTAAATGAGCTTTGGTCCTTTAAGTGTAAGTCAGACTTGAGAGGGATCTGATGTATGAGCTTCACAAAGAACAAGGCAGAACAGAAGAAACTATCACGAGGGCAGTGGAAATGATTTCAAGTCTACCACTTTTTGGTTATAAAATTGCCATAATTCTGGAAACTTCTTTAAGAGATTTGGTGAGGGAGAGAAACGGGAGAGAAAGAGATCAGGGAATGATCTCAGGGGAGAAGAGATAGGCAGACCCCAGAGAGCCCGTTGGTTGTCCATGTACTCCAGGTGCCAAGAACAGCATCTGACATAGAGCTGATGCCCAAGAAATCTTTGTTGAACGAATAAGTGAATGTTTTCGACATTTATAGGAACCTTGCAGTAAATTTCGTTCTGGTAAAAGTGCCCTTAAAGGATCAAGATTTAGAACTACATCTGGGGTTTCCTGGACAACGCAGCCTAACTTAGGGGTGGGCAGTAAACTGCAGGTAGGTTTCACAATTTCTAAATGGGGGCAGAGTCCGTGCTCACACCCAAGTCTGTGGGCTTTAAATGTGCTGTTTAGCCAGGACACCACACAGCTGTATCCTCAAGGAGAGGCTCCCGTGTCCCATGGGGAAGGCAGTGTCCAAGGCCCCTTGCTACTGACCCGGGAGCTCCCTGGTCCTCCTTCAGCTGTCATGGGCAGAAGGTCAGGACTGACTGGCAGCCCTTCCAGCTCTACCCACCTTTCTGAGAGGACTTATCAGGAGATTCAAGAGCAGACACACATTACTAGATCCCGACAGTGCTCGAAGCACTGGGGACCTAAAATGTTAACTTCCAGCTAGCTGCTCTCCGCTGGGACTGTCCTGCCGATGTCGCTAAGTAGAAAAGATGTAGCAATGTAACAGGCTACAGCGCTTGGCCTGATGGCCGCCAGGGGACGCAGTGTGAGATGATTAGCTGGATGCTGGTGTTCTGTGGCCCGCTAGGAAGACTCGCACCTGCCCGAGTCTGCCCCTGGTTGGAGCTTTTGAGCACCTGCAGTGTTCCTGCCATTGGTAGAGGACCCATGGGCGGGCGCAGGAGAGGAGCTGCCCAGAGCTTTGGACACACACAGGAGAAAGTCATAGGTCGAGAAGGACTTTAACCTCCCCTGCCTGCCCGCCTGCCCACTAGAGCCCTGCTGGCCTGCTCTGAGGTGTGAAGGGCAGTGGCTCACTTGTCCATAATCTCGTCACTGAATTCTCTCCTTCCCGTGCTGTCACCTGTCTGCTCGCTGTGTCTAAAGCTCAGTGTGGACCTTGCAAGGGAATAACCGGGAGCCGTGTGAGATGGCAAGGCGATGCCCAGCTGAGCCAGCCCACCTTCCACGGAACAGAGACGTACAGGTAACACAGCGGTCTCTGGGCAAACACAAGCCAGTGCGGAGAGACCTGTGGCTATTCAGTTGTGCTAGGTGCCGCCCGCTAACGTGAGGCCTGAGACCGTTGGCCGGCACCGTGACAGCCCCTGTCCCGTGACCCTGTGGGCCTTCAGTTCAGAAGCCCTGTGGGCCACTTCTCTGAGAGGCCATCACCCCTGCCTCTCAGAGCTCTGCAAGCCCAGCGCTCAACACTGGGTCTTCCTAAGATTTAGTTCTTCAAGCTACTGGCGTGACATTCATTCTGCAGCTTCTATCCGTGGTGCACAGGTCTTCCCAGGAGAGCTGATACCACCTTGCTAAGGAAGAAACAGCATAGGGAGCGACTCTGGCGGGTTCTTTGCAAGGTTCCGTGAGGGTGCACAGATGTGGAATTCCGGTGCCATAAGCCGAAACCTACTATACTGTTACAACATCTGTAAAAGAAACTTACAGCTGTTACTATGTATAAAGGTATTAAAATATGGAAATAGAGATACATTTTTCTATGAGAGTGAAATAAAGTCCTTGTATTCCGGAGCCAAATGACCAGGGCCCATGGGAGGCAGCCGGGGTTGGGCTTGTATAGCATCTTGACAGTCATTGTTTCACTGCAGAGACAAAATACTGAAGTAAAAGGAGAAAGAGTCAATTTTAGTTCACAGCTTGTGGAAGTTTCAGTCCACAGCTGGGCGGCTCCAAGGAAGGTGGCATGACAGAGAAGCATCAAGGGGAGAAACAGGTCATGGCGTGGCTGACAGGAAGGCAGCAGGCAGCAGGTGCCATGCACACCCACGGGCCTTAGCCAGACCCAGAACTATGATGACCAATCAGTGGGCTAATTTAATTATCACGTACCTTTAATCCATATTTATACACCCCACATCCAGCCACCCCAACCCCTTCCCCGCTGTGAGCGCCCAGGGCTTTAGACACAAGCTGTAAGAGGCATGCTGGGGACGGGGTGACTTCACTCTTGGTGCAATGAAAATCTGCAAGGCGCTTTGGAGGGGCTCGGGGTGGATGTTAGAGGATGCGTGCGTCACAGTGAGAGTTGCACTTCTAACGCGTGATTTTGAGGAGAGTTGACTGAAGAGGGCGGGAGAATGGCCCATGTCAGGGAAATCAGGAGGGCTGAGAAGCAAGACTAGGATAGCTGGGGAAAACAAAGTTCTAGCTCTGGAAGAAAGCAAATTCCTGCAATATGTTTTTCAGGAGGAGAAATTGAAAGACCAGTGCTATAGATGAGCGGGTGTGGAGGAGGGTCCAAGGCTGACTTCGGTGATGCAGGCTTATCGCCCCCCGCTAGGTCCAGGAGAGGGTCATGGGGCTGCTGGGGGTGGGAGTAGGAGTCACGAGGTCACTGAGGTTCATTTTTATGTTGAAGGTACCTGGCGATGTGACCAAGGCCAGCAGGCACCTATGTGACACCTACCTGGCAATAGGTAGCATGTGGGGCGTAGGTGGAGACTCACTCTAAGAGGAGCTTGAGGGTGGGAGTCCAGGTGGGAGAGGATGAGCTTGCACGCAGCTCAGAAAGAGATCTGCCAGGAAGTGGAGGCAGCCAGCAGATCCCTGCTTCAGGGAGGGGAAACTATGTCACACGTGATAAGTGACGCTGGGGACGACTGACTGTGTCTTCAGCGTCCAGCACCATGGAGTTTCTGTGTAATCATAGTAAGTGTCATTG
>PVLA01009956.1:0-68968 GCA_004027455.1 Hydrochoerus hydrochaeris
GCCTTCTGCTTGGAGTTGAGGTCAATTAACACCTATTGTTTGGGATTGTCCCTGCCTGGCCCTGGGCCTGGGGAGTTTCCTGCTTGGGGCTGGGGGTTGTTGCCAGGGTTGGCAAATATATATTCCAGCTTCTAAAAAATAAAGGCGGATTCAGATTCACTCACAGACTGGTGTGCAGTGTTTTCTGTCTCTCAATCGCTGACTCCCTGACCACCTTTGGGAAACCCTAGCCCTGCTGCAGCTGGACTCGGGCATTATATGTGCCCCCCATGTTCATAGCAGCACAATTTGTAATAGCTAAATCTTGGAAACAACCAAAATGCCCATCAACTGCAGAGTGGATAAAAAAGATGTGGTATTTTTATACAATGGAATATTACTCAGCTATAAAAAGGATGATCTTGAGGCCTTCATAGGCAAATGGAGGCAACTTGAGCCTATTGTCATAAGTGAAATAAATAAGAATCATATGTATAAATATTACATTGTGTCTCTAGTGTAAAAAGTAATAAGAAATGTAGGCGTAATAAAACCCAAAATGTGTAATTGCTATTGTAAAAAAGAGAGGAAAAGAAAGTGCTCTAAGGGATATAACTGCATGTATGTTTAGGTGTATAGGATTTATAGCCACATTACTAAGTTTTGGTTGGACCGTTGAACAGAACTATTTTCACTCTCACTGTTTAAATGTCCACTTTGTGTGCTTTAATTTTGTAACTTGAACAACTATTTCTAAGAGGACAATATGTATTTCATTAACAAAAAAAATAAGAAATGTAGGAGTAATAAAACCCAAAATGTGTAATTGCTATTGTAAAAAAGAGAGGAAAAGGAAGTGCCCTCAAGGATATAACTGTATGTATGTTTCAGGGTGTAGGATTGATAACCATATTACTAAGTTTATGTTGGATCATTGAGCAGAACTGTTTGCAGTCTCATGGTTTGAATGTCCACTTTGTGTGCTTTCATTCTGTAACTTGAGCAACTATTTCTAAGATGACAGTATGTAATTTGTCAACTAGTGATTTCTTAGTGTTTATTTTAGTTTATCTCATTTTTTTTGGAATTTTGTATTATTGCTTCTCTTGTTATTTGCTTTTTTTTCTCTTTAAATTAAAAAAGAAAAAGCACAGCAAAGACTGCTGCCGAGTGCCAGGAGGTGGGGAAACAGCAATGACTCTGTGTCCTCACCCACCTTATTCACCAGACCCGGCACCTTGTGGCTCCTGGCTCTGCCCCAGAGTCAGCATGCGCATGACAGGGAAATGTCTCCAACTGATTCAGAACAGCGAGGCAGCCAGCACTGTTCCTACCACCGCTCACAGATGAGCGAAGAGCACTGCTGACCCGAGTGCCTTCAGAGCGAAAGAGCGCTTTGAACGGGATGGAGCAACAGCCCTTTTACTGCAATAAATTTTTAAAATTTAAGCACTCTTTGTAGCTGTCGATCATACCTCTTGTACCAAAAGGAATGAAATCTGTGTGCTGAACGGACATCTGTGCTTCTGGGTTTATTTTAATCAGAGTAGACCACATCTGACTCCACCTAGGTGTCTGTCAGGAGAGAACAGCCAGCCCGAGGAAAGAAAATCTTGTCACTCATGACAATTACCAGTCGTTGTGTAAAGGGAAGGAAACCAGGCACAGAAAATAACTAACTGCACAGTCTGACTTCTTTTTTGAGGGGGGTGGGGTACCGGGGATTGAACTCATGACCTCGCGCTTGCCAGGCGGGTGCTTATGCTGCTGAGCTTAATCCCAAGCCCCATAACTTCTATGTGATATCTGTAGAGGCCAAGCTCAGAGAATCCAAGGGTAACTGGTACCTAGCAGGGCTTGGGTAGGGAGATGTGGATCAAATAATACACAATTTTAGTTAGATAGGAAGAATAATTTTAAGAGATCTATTGCTTATACAGAGACTATAGTTAATAACAATGTATTGTTATTATTGAAACTTCCTGCAAGTGTAGATTTTAAATGTTCTCATAAAAAATCATATAAAACAATATATATGTTACTTAGTTTAATTTGATCATCCCACTACATATCAAACCAATGTGGTGTACATGCTAGTTATATGTAACTTTTCTTTGTCAATTTAAGAAAGCTCAAAATGCTTTTGTTGCTAAAGTCTGTAGTATTTGTTTTCAGGAGATCTGTTGCATCTTGTTATCTTAATGAATCACTAAAGTTATAAATGTTTACAATAGGATATTATGGGATTAAAACAATGACCAACTTCATTTATGAAAAATAACTCTAATTTGCCTCGTATGTTTTGTATGCAATCATAAAAAACTGAATATCATTTAGACCAATGCAAAAATAAAGTTACACTGGAAATACACAATATATAGCCTTTAAGCAAAAACATTTCTTATAAGTAAATTAATTTTACAGAAGGACAGTGTATAATATGTACTTGATAAACTGACTCTCACAGTATTCTAAGAAAATGATGCCAACATTCATTAACTTCTCTACCAACAAGTTTCATGTTTTCAGTAGTTTCAGAATAAGGATTTTTATTTTCAAGGAATTTTTACATGTTCTATATTTTATCATTGACAAAGGAGAACGTATCTATTTATCTATCTATCTGCCTATCTCAGTTATTTTTCTACCTTTAGATATTGCTATGTAAAGCAATACTGGTTTTCACCTTAAATGATACAACACTAGTACTTACTGCATTATACAATCAAATAAAAAAGTTAAATTGAGAAAAAGTTCCTGGATCCGTGAAAAGTGGTGCAAAAATTGAACATGAAAAACCTGCAATTGAGACACAAATGTGAGCTATATTTGGTATTACAAATAATTTTTAAAGTAGCATTCTGAAAAAGTTACAAGAATAGCTTAGGATTTAATTTTAATTATTTTTCCATGATTTATAGGGAGGAGAAAGAGGAAAAACAAAGGAATTGTGCCATAGTGATAGAGAAGTACTTTAAATATAACCATAAAACATTACCAAGTTACAAAGCAGAATAGCAGAATTAGACATAGCAAAGTATAAAAGGGAATTCAGATCGGTCCTGATCAATACAGATTTCTAAGTGTAAAGAAATGAAAGCTGTATGAATAAGATGTAAATATTTTAGGCACTATATTTCTTACACAAAACAACATGTATACTCATTATAATTATTTTGAAAAAATATTAGTCATTCCTTGCTTCCACTGTGAAGGATGGCATTGTTTTTGCATAAATAATGAGATCATTACCTTTTATAGTCTGAACTCTATTTATGATAGGCAAGGTCTGAACGGAGAATAGAACACCTGGTATTAAAATAACGTACACAATAACTGTATGTAGATGGCGTCTATATATTTCCCTGATCATTTTTACTTTGTGCTAACTGACTGCTTTTATAATGTTCATAATAAAATTCTACTAAGAATATTTAAATTCAGCATTTATAAAATATCTTATTCATGTAAAATGACGATTCCTTAAATGATAGTCATGGAAAACGGGGTGATGAGTTTCTAAACAGGTAGGAGAACGTTGTGGTAACAATTCGGCAACTTGATTTATTAAAACACAGCAATATCCTGGTCTGAGTCCCCGACTAACTTCAAGCCATCTTGAAGGCATTTTTCCATGGTTTAGAAATTCTCATCTGGAATCTAAAGGAGGTGAAAAGTTCACTTACCATACGCCCTTGAGGCAAAACTGTTTAAGAAAGCATTACTGCATTTGCCTCAAAGTGGCTTCTACATTTTTTAGTACTTTCATAATATACTATGACCACGTGTTTTCAGAGGGCTATAGAGGTAGTTCTTGCTTTTTAAAAAACTTTTTTGAAATGGCTATGTATAAAACAGAAAAATTAAAGGAGACATATAAAGGAAGCATCGCTGCAGTATTGTAAAGTTACTTTATTAACCAAAACTATGAGGTACTCTGCAGTACTTTAGAAACACCATAAAATTAGGAACACCGGTCTTAAAAAAATAAAAGTTCTTCATTAGGATAAAGTGCTGTGTCCTGCTGCAGCCTGCATGGCTCTCCCGGGCAGAGGACTGGGAAGGGCAGGAGAAGCAAAGAATGAAGGTAAGATGCAGAAAGCTGGGGCCAGGTGGAGCCCTGTCTCGGACGCTGTTAGTTATCCAGGGGCAGGTTGGTGTGACGTGACGCCCCTTGGCCTCGCTGCCTGCCTGCAGGACGCGGTGTGAGGACGCGGTGTTCTCTGATGGAGCAGTTTCTTCATGTGGCTCTTCCTTTCGGAGAGGCCTTGCCTGAGCCTCCCATGTGTGATCTGTCTGCAGCTTCAGCCTTTCCCCACAGAGTTCTGCGACTTTCTCTGTGAGAAGTTGGAGCTCATCAACATTGGACTTTATCAGAGAGGACATGGCACTGACTGAAGCAGACTGTTTTTAAAAATACTGTATTGCGCTGGCTTCAGCAGCACATGTACTGAAAACACTGTATCCTGACCGATGAAATGTGCACATTAAAACAAAAACTACAGTAGTTTTGGGGTACTGATGAGAAATAATGCAAGATGTGAAATAAAAATTTGTAACTCTCAAAACATAATTCTTAACCTTTTAGATATGGTAGAAATGACAGGATATAATAGAAAGATAACAATAAAAAGAAAATAATGCATATTAAAATATATGTTAAAATGTGGGCAGGATATGTAAGTATGCATGTAAGTATGGATGCATGCATGCATATCTGCATGTCTATACCATGCATGTTTTTTGTTTATAATTCCTGTTCATTCCCACCAAGCTTTCTCCGCAGAAGCCTTCCAAGCTCCTTCCTTCTGCACATTCGGGGGCCATGCTCCCTTGGGAGACAAGGTAAGGTCTGAAATGCCAGCAACTACAATGTTGCCCTTTTCCAAGATTATCACTAAGTTACAAGAAAGGTGGTGTGTAACAATATCTCAGCCACAGGAAGGAAAAGAATTTCTGACAATGATCACCAGGTTCAGGAGAGATTTGTTTTGCATGAGCGTACACAACTGACAGCGTCTGTGATGCCTGTAGCTCCTGCTCTGTCTAATAAAGTCTGCTCCTCCACCGCGGGTCCTCTGCAGAGGGAGGTAAGGTGGCCGTGACTCCTGGGCATTTGCACTGGTCGTAGAGAGTTCTGGAAGCCAGGAGATCGGGATGGCTCCGGAGCCGCAGTAGTACCACTGCCATCGCTGTGTTCACTCCTGCCTGAACCTCTCACAGGACCCTCCAGTTCCAACTCTTCCGAGACGATTTCACTCTGTGCTTCTCATACTGCAACGCGGTGGGCTAGCAGTTCTCACACTATTGCATGAGCACTCTCTGAAGGCCCTTGTAACGGTAACGCTGCAATCATAAGTTCGTTTCTGAAATTTAATTGGTAGCAGGGTACTGTAGGAAAAAATAAAAAATGGTGAAAGTTCATCAAAAACTGGAGCATTTGTCCAAACAATGTTGGGCAATATCATTTCAATAGAATTAGAAATTACAGGGCCAATGTTAGGACCTTGTTGGATGAGTGAATAGATAATGAGGTGTAAAGGTAGTTTTGACTCACAGTAGTGTGTGTAGGAAACTGATGGGGAAGTTAAATAATTGGGATTTCCTGCTCTGTCCACCAGGACTGTGCCGTCTTCTACCTATACCATCACACCGATCCTTACACTGTTACACCCACCGTGTCAAAATGCATGAGTCACAATTCAGAGAAACGTCACCTACCTATTGCTACAGAGAGTGGGGTAAGGGCCATTCATCAAGCCACAGAACATTCCAAGGCCACCACTTCCTGAAGGGGAGAGGTCCTGGGAAATGGACCCTGACCAAGCCTGTCATCACCTGGAGCAATTAGCAGTTGAGAAGCACCACACATGAGCATTTGGAACTTCAAGACCAGCTTGGACTTGACCACTGTCATTCCCACAGAATGACCCCTTCCTAGACGAAAGACCAGTTACCTGTTACAATACCGAGATGCTTTTGTAACAGTAAATACACTGCCAAGACTTTCCTCTCCCTCAAAATGTGAATAACCACTCTGAGCATGGATTCCCTTCTTATTTGCACTTGTTATGTTTTATTCATTACTTCAGTGACAATATTTGATTCTTTAAATGTGTTGTTTTGGACAGGCCATCTCCCTTCCTGACTTTCTTATTTATTCATCTTGGCTTTGATCTGTTAGTCCTTTGAATATATGTGTGACTAATGTGTCACACAGTATGACACGATTTTGACAAATCCTCTGATGCTCCTTGAATTTAGTTTTCCTTTTGCTTTCTTTGTCTGTCTTTTTCACGGCAAACTCTTTTCCCATGTACTCTGGGGTAAAGACTTCCTACCTGGTTCCTGGGCCAACCTCTGCTTTGGGATGCTGCTGCTGGTCTCTTATTCTCCTGACTCTCTGGTCATCAGATTCAGGAGAGCTTTGTTTTGCCATCTGAGCTTCAGCCCGGGGTCTGAGGATTATGGCTTCTGTTTGGTCTTACTGTGGCCTAAAGACATGGCAGGAAGTGATCGATATGCTGAGGTCAATATGGCGACCAATATGATGGTGTGGCCAGTATGGAGGCCAATATGGTGGCATGGCCAATATGGTAGTGTTTACTGTATCCCCTCTCATGTTATTGCTTATTGTGTTAAGTGCCCTGTGCTAAGCAAGGACTGAAGCATAGCCATTCTAACAGTGATACGCTTCTGAGCTTTAGATCTCGACCCTGTACTGTGAGTGATGGAGTTCTTACTTCCCTGTGGGCTCCTGTCCTGAGAGCTCAACCCAGAACCTTCACAGTGAGCTACCACCCCACCCCTTTTTCATTGTTTTTTCATTTTGAGACAAGGTCTCTCTACATTACTTATTTCCTCATGTGAGGCTTAAAATTGTGATCCTCTTGTCTCAGCCTCCTAGAGTGCTAGGATGACAGATGTGTGCCATCATGTTAGACTTCCTTTGCTCTCTTAAACCTCACCAATTTCTTCCCAGCAACTCTTTCCAATATATGTCCAATAGGATGAGCTAAAGTCAAGGATACCTCTGGGCTGGACTGTATGTATTTGGAAGAGAGAGAGAAAATACTCTCATAACTTGTTAAATTGTCACCATAGTTTTGGGGGAATGAGATGCTAAAAGTGAGTTGAGGTGTGCTTTATTCAGAATCATTGTTCTTTGGGTTCAAGTTTGAGATGTTTCTAGAATTATTTCCACCTCTGTGTTGGCTGTAGGTACTTTGGGGTTGAGTCCTGATTTCAATTCTCTATTTTAACTAGTAACATTCTAGTAAACTTGACTTAACTATCCCCTCTTGCTTTGTCTTGCATATCTTTTGTGGGCTTATATTCCTTTACATGAGTGGTTCATTTCTGAGATGATAGTTTATATTACAGTTGCCTTGGCTGACCCAAGTAAGTAGCTCTGTGTTTGCATTTCTTTTATTATAAATATAATAAACCCTCACTGGAGTTGGTAAGAAAGTGTAAGAGTTTTAGATGTGAAAGTTTATTTTACACGTGCTTTGAGAAAAGCGTAATCCAGAGCAATTAGAAGGCCTTTGCTGCCCTTGCCGTGGCCATCATGGGACAGTGACCATTCTCTTCCCAGCCACGCTGAACCAGTCCAGTGGATGAGAAGAGGGCTCTCCCTGCTTTCCTGGCCATCGGGAGGGGAAAGGCTTCTTGGCACATAGACCCAGCCCTGCATTTCCTTCATCAGCCCCTATGATGCTGGAGATTGAACGTGGTAAGAGCTACACAGAGCAAGTGCCTCCTAGAATTTACTCTGTGTTCCTAAGCCTTGCATCTGGTGTCTGGTGACCTCTGTGTCATAGCTGACCTTTAGCATCCAGACACAAAAGCAGCTTCTCAAGTCTGCCATGCCCATTCCTGCTTCCTCTTCTGTCTTAGTTACCTGTCTCATTGCTGAGACAAAATATCTAACAATTGAAGTTAAAGGAAGGAAGCTTCATTGTAACAAACAGTTTGTTGAGATTTCAGTCCATAGTTGGCTGGCTCCAAGGCAGGGTGGTGAGCAGAGCAGAAGCCATCCATGGCAGGCAGAAAGCACACATTCTTGGCACATATTCTTAAACTCAGGTTGACACAATATATCAACCATAACAGTTTCTTCTGTGTCCTAGCCCTGGCTAGGCTGTAGGCCACTCAGACCCGACAGTCAGAGGTGAAGGAGAGCTCTGGGGTCTTTGGAGAGACTCACTGGCCAGTCCTGCTGGGGACAGTGAGCTAGGACCGAGGATCTGAGGATCTGGGGTTGGTGTTGGGGCTGAGCGGGAATCCTGACAGGAGGTTCCTCCTCATTCCCACTCCTCTGGCGGACCAGCATCAAGCCAGCCACTCCGAGCAGTTCCCTTTGACTCCTCAGGACTCCAACAGCGCTGGGCTCACCTCTGCTGCTGCCCTGGGATCAGAAGAAATCAGTTCATATCCACATGTTTAGGTCTGAGCCCACCTGTGTTCACTTGCCAGCAGGAAACAAACTTCAGAGGGAGGATCTGGCTGGAAATGAAGGATCTGCCAAACTTGGCCTGGGTTCCTGGAGGGCCAGATCACCTCTGCTGTTCTATTTGTAAGACTTGAATCTGGAGGAAGTGGCTTTTAACACTTGATACTAATCGGGAGTGGGTAATTGCTGAGCACAAGCCTGCAGGGCTGTCCTCTCTGTGGCTTTCATCCAAACAAGGACCTCATTCCAGTCCGTCAGGGGACAGGGCTTAGGAGACACCCAGAGGATTGCATGGGCAAGTCCCTGACATGCTTCTGGGAGCCTGCCTCACACGCCTCAGCTTAGGCCAGGGCTAGGATCAAGAAAAAGCCCAGGAAGAGCCTTTCCCAAGAGAGGCCACCAGCTACCGGGTGAAGGCTGCTCACAGGTGACTGAGATACAAAACCTTTCAGCCTGGTTCTGCTGGTATCAGAGGAGAACTGAATGTCAACATTCTGTCGCTCTACACTTAGAGTACTTTGTTCTAAGAGATTTCAGTCCATAGTTGGCTGGCTCCAAGGCAGGGTGGTGAGCAGAGCAGAAGCCATCCATGGCAGGCATAGTCTGATTGTGTCAACTTGATTGACTGAAATTTCTATGAAATCTCTCCTTCTCTTACTACTTAGAATACTATTTTAGACAGCCATAACCCATGCAGACTCCAGTTAGCTATTAAAATTGTCTATTTTGTTTTTATGTAAAATGTGTAGTCACTTTCCAGCTACTAGTTACCTGAGAAATAAAAATCTAAAAAGTAAATGAGATCTAAGACTGAAGGAAGTTGGGTATTCACTAGAAAAGTACTAATACATAATTGTTTTCATCAAAGGGTCCCCCTTTGTACAGGCCTTTGTGTTCCAGTTTCAGATACAACAGCCAACCTCAATCCAAAAGAATTAAACAGAAAATGTTGCACATAAGCTATTAAGAGGTTTCGAATTGCATGACATTCTGACTAAAAAGACCAAATTTTAATCTGTCCCAGTCTGTCTCACCTAGAATGCAAATCGTCACTTCGTGCAGTGCTTCTATGCTGTCTGTGAGTCACTTTGGAGCTCGCTCAGTTATCAGATCAGCTATGGAGAGGCGATTGCAGAACTTGTGTGCCAGCAGCTCTAATCTTACTCGACAGTCTCACAGCACAGGGGTAGGAGTGCTGGCAATTTGAACATGCCAGAAAGAAGCCATGGAGTGCTGCCCTTCAGTGAAGCAGATGAAAGCACAATAAAATATTGTGACCATTAAGTCTGATTGTGTCAACTTGATTGGCTTGGGCGCTGTCCAGAGGACTGGTGGAGCATGCTTCTGGTTGGATCTAGGTGGACCACAGAGGTGCGACCTGGCATACTGTGGGTGCTCCTTGGCCCTTTCTGTTCTGACACAGTTCCTCAGCTCTGCTTCCTGCCACCATGAACGAGGCAGCTTTGCTTCACCACACCCTTCTGCTGTGATGCTCCTGTCCTGGAGTGGCTGACTGTGGACTGGATTCCTTTAAAACCTGAGCCAGATGAATTCTCCCCTTAACTTGTCAGTGTTGGATATTGCAACCAGCAACAGAAAAGTTGGCTAAAAGATCTATAGATAGATAGATAGATAGATAGATAGATAGATAGATGATCGAGATAGAGACCACACTTACAAACTGTTACTATAGCTTATTACATTATTGGTCTATTTTATTATTAGTTATTGTTATCTTTTATTATGTCTAATTTGCAAGTTAACCTTTGTTATAAATATATTTATGTAGAAGAAATAAAGCCTAGTTGCAATTTTAGTCTTCATCGGGGGTTTTGGAATGCCTCTTAGGGTAGGAGGTCTACATCATTTTCATGGTAAGATTTTTGTTTACTGGATGAAGAGCTGTCATTTTTAGTTAAAAGTAACATTTGATAGGTTCAATACTATAATCTTCTTTGAATATTAATATTTTAAATTTTTTTTAATTTCAAAATAATTTTGGACTCACAGGATGTTGCAAAGACTAGCACATGGAGTTTCACGAATCTGTCCTTCTGTTTCTCCAAAAAGTGAAAGAAGGGCTGGGGTAGAGCTTCGTGGCACAAGAGCCTGCCTGGCAAGTGCAAGGTCCTGAGTTGGATTCCTGATAGCACCTCCTTGAAAAAAGCACGACAGAAAGGGACCAGAAAAACTACACTGATTTAATGTGTTAACTAGGCTACCTACAGTCCTAATTTTTCACCATTATTCTTAGGCACTCGTGTGTATATATGTGTGTGTATACACATCAATGTGTTTATGTATGTGTGATTATACATGTGTGCAAATATGTATATTTTTATATTGTGTGGGTGCATGTATATATTTGCATCTGTGTATCTATATGTACATGTGTATATGTTATATGCACGTATACATATGTGTCTTCCTATGGATGTGTAGCATGTTAATGTCTGAATGTAAATGTGTTAATGTGCATACATCTGTATACCTATGCACCTGTGTGTCAGTGTGTGTGCTTCTGTATGTGACCATGTGTCATCTGTATTATGTCATGTATACATTATGCATTACTCTATGCATAAGTGTACAGGTATGTGCCACAATATGTCTGTGTATGCATGTGGACCTCACTGTCTCTGCAGTTCTTTGCAGTGTGGGCTCATGTGTATCCATCTAGGCACTGGACTATTCTGCCACCACAAAAGTACCACTTCTGCTCCACCATCCCCAGCCCAGTTTCCATCCCTTGGCATCCACTAACGGTTCCACCCAGATTTAATTGTGGCCATCTGTCTGGCCCACCACACTGCTGGGACTTTACAGGTGAACACTCTCAGCCAGATTTTGCTTGGCATCTAGATGAATTAAACATTAAGGAAAAATCAAAGTGGGACACAGTGACCTTCTAGCCAACCGAGGATGGTAATTCATTTACTTTGTTGCTCTTTTCTTTTTTTTTTTTTTAGAGAATAAATTTTAGTTGATCTTGTCTGTAAGTTCAGAAGATGGAAGATATTCACAGATGATGTAAAGGGAAAAGGTCAGTTTATAGTTAGAAAAATAACAGTTTCATTTAAATTATAAATAAATATAACCCCCAAAATTTTAGCAATACTTCTCTTAGGGATGGTGAAAAATGGTTCTAAAGGGATTTTTATGTCAAAATTTCCCTACTTGTTAGCAATAACTTTAAATTGTGGACTGACTCCCATGTCCTTTCCACCAAATCTCTTCACAACATTTTGTAATTTTGGAATAATTACATGATAAGTTCCCAAGGGACATTTTATTCATAAACAGAAGAACAAACATGACATCAAACATCTGGATATTTGCAATTAAGTGAATCTTTTTTAATGTGTCTCCATTCAAATACTTAGCAAGCTTGCATTTCTAAAATATGATAATTTTTATAAAACAATAGTATAACAGTAGTGTATATTTCATAGAATTATTTATGTTGGTATAAAACTATGCAATGTAATGATATTTAAATATAATTATGTTATTAAGATGTCACTATATATTTTATGATGTATCATGTTATAAAATGCATATGCAAGTCACCTACCTGTAGTACAAGGATAGATTTTGTTGTCATTATTACTATTGATTATATAATGGTATTTATTGTATCTATTGAATATACAGATACATAAATTAAAATATATACATAAGTCCTAGTTCACTCAACAACACATGATTCTGAGGACATCACCTCCATTGGCATTTTGCACTCAACCACCTCAGGGAAGTTTAGATCATAGATTTGTCAGGTGACTCTCAGTGGCCCTTCACAGTGAGACCAGACCTTGGGGTTCCCACAGTGCTCAGAGCATCTGTGTGTGCTAGACTGACCTGCATTCAGTCTGAGTTTTGTTAATCAGTTCCTTCAGGACTAAGTCTCATTGCTCTGTGAATCCAAATACTCTCCCATCATAGTGCCTGTGAGGTGGGTAATGAATGGGCAAGTTGAATCAGTAATTGTTATTTAACATATTTCCATGGAAATGGAAAGCAAAATCCAGTCTATCAATGGCTGTGGTGTTTTGTTCTGTAAAGTCAGTGAGTCACTCAGAGGCATAATAATGGGAGGGGGACACATCTTTGCCTCTGGGATTTGTCGCTCTCCTTGGTGCTGATTCCCAGGCATCCTGCTGGTCCAAACACTCATGTCTGGCAAAAATATTTTATTTACATATATTTTCTTTAAAAAAAAAAAAACTTTCTTTCCTTACAACTCTCCTGGACTTGAAACAATGAGCTGCATTCCTCACTGAGCTTAAACATTGACTCATGTCATGAAATACCCCCTTAGTCATTTTATTTTAGAAATACTCAAATATAAAGACAAGTTAAAAGATATATAGGAACTACCCATACAACCATCACCTAATCTACATCTTAAATTAGTTTTTGCTATATTTATTTCATTCTACTTTGATCCATCTATTACATATTTCTCTATCAATCCATCCTAATTTGTATACAGTATAAATTGCTGGCATTAGTACATGTCATGCTTAAGTCTTCAACATGCATTCCTGCAACTAGCATTCAATAATTCCTTATACCTTATTTTTACTAAGGCCCCTTCCTTACTTCTAAAAACACCTTCCTCCCTTAATCTTACATTCTGCTGAGTGCTGCAGATAAGCCCAGTCCAGTATCAGTGCTGTCGATGTCTATTGCTTGGTGAGATAACTCACTATAATCCCAGACAAAAACAGCGGAGGTCACTCCGTGTGCAGCTGTGTTCTTCATCTTTCAGTGCTGAGGTTCAGAACATTCTCCCCTCCCACGGAACCTTCCAGGGGACTCAGCCTAAAGTGAGGTCATCTTGAGTCTGCCAAGGGCCCAGCTCCCTTCTCTACCTGAATGGGAGGAGGAGGGATATAGATGGGTCTCAGGGAGCTTTATGAGAAGACCCACACCTGTTCCACATCCCTAGCTGAGAAATGGCCTCTGGACAAAAGTTCTCATCACAAACCCCATCTCCACACTGTTCACCAGGTCTAATAGATATTTTTTCTTATGTATCTCCCTCTGGTATGTAGCTCTCAAAGTTTTCCTGTGGTGTTTCACTAAATTGAGATCACAAGTACAGATGAAAATGCACAACTTCATGTTGTCTATAATAGAAATATGCCTGCCGGTAAGCTTCACTTGGGATGCATGAAAGGATGCATGTGTCTCACAAAGACACATGGGTCTCCAGATTGGAGTTCCAGGATCTTTCTAGACTGCATAGATGGACTTGACCAAACTTTTTCCACCAGGAAATAAAACAGATCACTTGGTAAAGTTCTCGGCCAGTTCTTCTATACATTAGCTTTGAAATACTCTTTGTGGGTCATCTCAAACACAGTCTTAATGTTTTTGTGGGAAAAGATGATTTTAACAACAGCAATGCTGTCTAACATGCATTGAGGGCTCACTGTGCCAAATGCTGAATACTCAGTGTGTGTTAATCCACTTAACCCTTTCAGCCTGGTGGACATTTCTCAGCTGAGGAATCTGAGGCCAAGATAAACAGAGTTATTTATTTGTCAGGGTCACAGAGACAGCTAGAGGCTGAGCTGGGACACTAGAGAGGGCCGTTCTGTTTCTGTTTGCTGTTAGTGCATTAGGCTGCCTCCAAAACGAAGTCAAGTGGCATGTACCTGTCCTGAGATAAGAAGCATCAAGGGTATTGCTACGTAGAAGACTGTTGTGTAAGTCCTCAGAGCACACCAGTAATCCTGTTTCTCACTTAGCTTTAATGTAATGGGGTCCGACTCTGCTTTTGCTATTTGCCAGCTGATTTCTCTCTAGATTTCACCTTCCTTTCCTCTTTTGTACCATCACTATACAGGCCCATAAGAATGCCTATCAGATGCCTCCTCCTTTGGCACTGGTCATATATTGAAATCTCTTGCACATGGGATCTTACACGCACTCTTACCCTAAGCCACTAAAATGGCCAAACCACACTGTTGGTTTACTTTGTATTAGTCAGCATTGTCCAGAAGGATAAAAATCAATTAAAGATTGATACATAGATAGATAGATAGATAGATAGATAGATAATAAGAGGGAATGTTCAGGGCAATTAGCTCATACCATCATGGAGGCTGGGAACTCTTACAGCTGTTTACACGGTGGAGGCCTAGGTACTGTTTTAGAGCCTTTCCTCAGTCCCAATCCAAAGCCTGGACACCTAGCGAAGCTGACAACATAACCCAGTCAGCTGCTGAAGGGTGAGAACTTCCTTGGTCTCTGTTGGAAGCCCTGGGTGCAAAGGCTGCAGAACCTGCAGCTCTAATGCCCAAGGGCTGGAGAAGGTTAGCCCTGCTCTGGAGAGAGGGTGAATTAGCCTTTCCTGAACCCCTGAGGTGGCGCCTGCCCACCTGGAAGGCAGATCTTCCTCATTCAACTCTTCCTCACACACCAGCCTCCTAAAGACACCTTCAAGGTGCAGTCGGAAGTCACACTTTGCTTGTCCCCCAAGTATTCCTTATTCTTGTCAACCCTAAAACTAATCGTCACATTGCAACCAGCCTGTCCCTGCAGGAAACTGACCTGATATGCCCCAGAGTCTCTCCGGAAGATTTCTCCCAAAGTTACCTGGAGTCTAAATTGTCATGAGCATTAACGTCCTCACCACTCCTCGGGTGAGGGTATTGCTTTGGCTCTTGGGGGGCCCACAACACAGAGACTTTGGGAGTGACATAATTGTCTGGTCTTTATTATTCCTATCATTTATAATGTTGTAAAAATTAATGGCAATAAATTAAAATAAAGACCTAACAATGACTATTTCAAGGCTGTACTTCATTATAATTTTGTCCCATTGTCTTTTATGACTGAATTGCTTCAAATCCTGTGCCCCCATAAATCCATATCTTTATGGTTTTCTTCTGAAGATTACTGCAGTGTCTCCACATAGGATCATCTTGCCTTGACCCATGAGGGTATCTTGGCTCCAGGAGGTCAAAACTCATGAGCTGAAGGCTAGAAAGTGAACACTTCAACGTTCCTTTATGCTAAAGGGTTCTGTGCAGAAAATCACACTGCTTTCTGCAACAAACTGCATGCATCTTGTCATGGAAAACCTCTAATCCCATTAAATCCCTTCATCCTCAACACCATTATTTAACAGCTGCTTCTCTCCAACCTAAAACTTGCCCAGAACTACAGCTTGTGTGACTGCCTTCTGGGAACTTCTATTCGCTGTTAAGGAGACCCCTGAGCACACATGGCTGGATTCATGGCCACCCAGTGAGGAACATGAACCAGCTGCTCTTGCAGGTGACTGCAGTCATGTGACAATATGGGGTGGGTGGATTCAGGCAGGCATGAGAGAGATTCTTCCCATGTCCTCTTCCCCTTCACATGGCTCACCCCCCTACACACACACACACACACACACACACATGCAGAGGACAGCTTTTCAGAAGACATTGAGTCAGCAAAGGAGAAAGCTGGCCCCTGGATGACTTCATGGAGCACAGGTGTCCACCCTGCACCCCAAACTTGCACACAGGACTCTTACTGGCATCTAATAGCAAAAATCATCCAGAGCTCTTTCTCCACTGGGCTTTGTCCCACATAAATCCTATCTACATCCACTTGGCAGCTGAAACCAAGTCTTTCATTACTCACATTCTTTCCAATAGCAAGTTGGACCCATGGTGACAGACATCAGCTCATGCTGCGGTGGCATCGTTGGTCTCCAAGCCGACCTCTCCAGGCTGGATGCCACCCCCCCCTCCACACCCATTTTCTGTGCAGCAGGAAGAGGAATCTGTCTTAAAAGTCCAAATCCAGCTGCCATTCTCCCATAGAAGATCCTCTGATGATGTTTCATTTTAAATGAATCCAAAAGCCTTATTGTACGTGTTTTTACAGTGTTAGAAATGTATAAAGAGAGAATTAATTATAGATAATTGGGTTATAAGTCAATGTTCAAGTGACTAAGTATCAACTTTAAAAACGAGTTTTCCTTAAACCTGAGGAAAATTAATTTTCCTTTATCCTGACTGTAAATCTAATTATACTGTTAATAAATCTAATGGAATAAAAGGAATTCCTTTCTGATAGTTATTATTGTCATAGTTAAAATTAGACTAGCTCAAGTTTTTTTTGTCTGACTGAATTTCCTTAAAATATTTATTTCATTTGCAGATTTGCTTCATTGAATTTCTTTAGAAGTGTGAACTACATTTATAAATGTAATGGTCTATATTAATTGTACATGTTTCCAATAGGTGACTTAGGCAAATTTTATTCATCACAGCAAATAGAATTGACCAAGAATTAATTTTCTTAGCAGCCACAAAGTTTGGTGGTGGGAGATCACACCCACCTGCCACCTATTTTTGTAAATAAAGCTTTCTTGGGACGCAGCATACACAGTAGTGTTTCTGTATTCTGTGACTGCTTTTGTGTTAGAATGTCAGCCTGAGAGATTGAAACTGAAGCCATATAATCCACAAAACACCAAATATTTACTCTCTGGCCCTTTACAGAAGAAATCTACCAACTCTTGAATTAAAATGACACACAGATCAAATCTGAAATTGACCTTTTTAAACTTGGTATACAATAAGTCAAACCCTCTTAACCGTATTGAACCTAACAACAAATCGAAGGTACTGACACATACTGATCATTTTTCAATATTATGAAAAATTTGAAACATGCAGGAAAGCATGTCCACCACCCTGACTCTGCATTTAGTAATGCTGGATTATTTGTTTGGCCATGTTTTACGCAGCCTCTGTCCCTCCGTTCTTCCCTGCATTATACCACCTCTCCCTTTGGTTTCACTTGGTGGCATTTGCAAGCTACCGATCAGTGTACTCGACCACTAAAAGCCTCTGCAGCCATTTCTGCTGCCCTGGGCGCCCCTTCCAGACCTGCATTCACGCTGCTGCTTCAGTCCAGCTTTAACGTGGCGGCCTGCCAAGGGCTGCCCTGCCCTTGCACATCCCCGTGCTGCCGCAGTGCGGTATGTCCTTCGGCTTTCTGTCACAGACTGCCCATCACCCGGTTTTCTCTCCTTCCTGTACCTTGGCTGTGAGGGCTGCGTCCACCTCCTTCACTGCTGTATCCCCAGAGCTGGAACAGAGCCTGGGATGGAGCGGCAGGTACACAGGACATACGCCAAGAAGGAACGAACAAACCAACATATGAATGAAGGAGCTGGCAATTTGTATTTATTTGACTGAACAATGATCCAACATTTCTTGTAACAATAATTTCTCAGAAACACAAAAGGAAACAAAACAAAGGCCATCCCACATAATCATTCTGAATTTCAGACCTGTCCGAACCGTGCCTGATTACATGCTCTGTAGCCCAGGAAGTGTCCACATGGTGATGTGATGCTCTGCTTCCCTGAGCAGGCCTCTGACAGGGGAGTCTGTCTTGCAGACAGCTGTCACAGCCCAGGTGTCTTCCGTGATCATTATCAGGCCCCACCTGCTTGTCTGGTTTGCCTTTGTCCACATGGGTAGAGAGCTTTGAAACGGGGATGAGAATGAGGCTGGTAACAGTGGCCACAGGACATTCAGTGAAAACCACCGCAGCCCGAACGATAAGCAATGCCAATCACAGCATCACCGAGCCCTGCCACCGAATGTCAGCAGGCGGGCAGGAGCGAGATGCGGACAAGCCCGATGTCTGCCTTCTCCGAGTGTGCTGGCGTTCGCTGGAAGAAGTTAGAATTTTGGAAATTCAAGCAGGAGTTTGTAACATAGCTGAAACCAGTGTTAAAAATAGGTAGCTAAAAATCGATAACCTGGATATTGCATATTGATTTAGGAGCTTAGCAGCTGTGTGAGTGTGTTCTCTGAAAAGAACAGAGCCTCGGATTTTAGGACTGATGGAATCTGAAGCTCTGGGCTCTATTTCTTGTTGCTGGTTTCCATTATGGCATCTTCAGCGAAGGATAACCAGCTGCATCCGGTAATCACGCTGCCAAGACGACGCTTCTGAGACAGCCACCTTGTTAGCTGAGTATGATCTGAGGGTCCATCGATAGCAGCTGCCCGCTAACGGCGAGGCCCGGGCACCTAACCCAGTTATCTGAAGGGTGCTAGGGCAAAGGTGGGCACCAATCAGGACCTGAGTTTATGGGAGTGATTGCGACTGCCTACTCCAAAAACTGCTATAACCAGTGACTCAGGAAAGAGCATTTCGCCCCTGACCCTGCAGCATCTCAGGAAAGAACCCAAGTGCCCCACACACAGTGTGGGCCTCGAGGGCAGACGCAAAGCTAGGGGTGTCCAGAGCACAGAAAATAAGCCGATTATGTAAGAATCTTTGGTAGGCTGTGCACCTCTTTCCAATAGGCAACAGCTGAGCTTCTGTTATGAAAATCTTCACAGAGAAAGGAAAAATTCCAGGCTAGGATCAAGAGTCTCCACACGCCACACCCGAGAATTTCCATAAGGGAAAATTCATTGCTTCTGTTTGGCTCGTTTTATCTATGAAAATTCCCTAAACTTAACGCAGACCCCAAACATAGCTCCTTGGGTGGCCGCAGAGAAGGCTGGTGATTTACAGACAGAAAGGATCATGTGGAATGAGATCTAGAGGGAGCTGGCTGAGCTTGGAGCCCCCTCGAGTGCGATGCAATGAGTGTCTGATTTCCCATTTCTCTCGGACACCTGCCTGGGAGAACTGGCCCTGTTTATGAATAGTCAAAAAGCCCCCAAATAACGATTTTCTTGGAAACAGAGGCTAAGACAGGGGACCATATGTCGAGAAGTCCTGGTGTATTAAGATGAATTTCTTTTCTCCAAATTTGCAGTTCCTGGTTCTGACTGCAATCACAAGAAACAAGAGAAGGTCTCATTTTCCTCTGAGAAATTCAGAGATCGGATTACCAGACCATTCCACTCCTAGGTCCCCTGGCATTGTGTGCCCCCTGCTGACCAGACTGTTACCATGTCGCCCTGTAGAGGATTCTGTGCCATCTCTTTCTACTCCCCCCTTCCCAGGTACACAGACTCAGGCAGGTACGATGCCGGGCACCCCACAGATTCTTGTTTGAGGCAATGAGTATGAGCAAGATGCTTGGCCTAGTTCAACACATGCAGGCAAACAATTTTAAAAGTGCAACTCACAGCAAAAAGAGAAGCAAAATTCTAGCAGACTGTTCAAAGAACCCAAATGCCTTTGTATTCAGAGCCTTCCTGGAGCTGGCTGGAGCTGTGGAATGCTCTGGGGATGGTGGAGTCTCTAGCATAATATCTGCCATCTGTTTCTCTTCCTGAGCTTTGAAATTAGGTTCCTGTTCCCCCTCGTATCACCTTCTCCTGTCCAGGCATAACCTGTGTCCAGCAGGGCTGTGGGACAAGGTGGAGGAAGATGAATAAACAGGATCCCTCAGGATGTACCGCACAAGTGCAATTCAAGGAAAGAAGAGAAATAATTCCAATCAAGTACTGGATTCCCCATCAAGGCCAGACAGCAGGGCTGCAAACGTTACCTTGTTTGTTCTTTCATTCCCTAAGTCATGCCAAGGTCTATACAAAAAAAAAAAAAAACTCACCAAAGTTGTCAGCCCTAATTTAGCTCCTGGAGGCAGGAAGAGTGGTCATGGGTCAATGCAGATTTTGTAAAATACACAGTCAGGCTGGTACCCAAGGCCGCCACACTCGGAGGGCCTGAAGCAGAAGTACTGTTTCATCCACACAGTTACATAAACAGCCCACCTCAGCCCTGGTTCTCACACGCGCATAGGAACCCCACCCTCAACACGGCATCCACGCTGGCCCACAGCCGGGAGGGCACATGGTCCTGCTTAGGTTGTGTGTTTGCTTTCATGGGAAGCAACATTCAATACTGAGACAGTGTTACCCATGTTAACAAGAAGGATGCATGAAACTCACATCATACAGCCCTCTACAGCCTGACAGCTGGATGAAAGAAAGCAGTGGTTAGAAAGTTCGCAGTTCATGTTCTTATGGGAATTTGTTTTATTTTGTCTTGCTATGTTTTGTTTTTCCCTCTAATACAGAAAGGATAGAAATACATGTAAACACTCATGCATGCGTAGCTGTTTACAGTCTCACTGTCTGAATATCTGCTTTGTACACTTTAATTCTGTAACTTGAGCAACTATTTCTAAGAGGACAGAATGTAATTTATCAACTAGTGATTTCTTACTGTTTATCTTTTTAAAAATTCTGAATCATTTCTACCTTTTCCTGTTTTTTTTCTTTAAATAAAATAAAATAAAATAAAAAAAGAAAGTTCGCAGTGAGCTAAGTTACCTTAAGAACATTGTTGTGCGGCAAATCGCATTAGGTGGGTTTTATTAGCAGGTCAAGTCTGACCAAGTCTACATGAATCCACAGAGCAGTGTGCATCACTCCCATCTGGAATATTATGGGTTCTTAGAGACCTTTCCTTTCACTTTGCTGTGCATAATGAAGGGAAATCCTGACAGTTTTCAATTCAACCCATGTCACCACCGCTGAACCCAGCCTGGAGGAGTCCTAACTGCATCCGAGCACAAACGCAGGGGTCTCTCCTGTGTCTCTCCTACTCAGGCACCCTGGCCCTCACTGTTCCCTCTGCTCGGGTGGATGTTCCAAGAGTTTTACGCATCACCTCGATCTCAGAAGCCGGAGCAGACTGCTTATTCCATCTCTGAGGGACCTTTCTGGTCTCACCAGTGAAGTCGATTGCACCAGCTTGCCTGCCCAGTTCCTCTCCTGGACGTTCTTCAGGGCACTTGCTCCTTACATCACGCTGCTGCCTTCTCCCTGCCCCACGGAGGCACTGCTCCTGCCCAGGCATAGCTGTTGCTCCTGCTCAATGCTCAGGACATGAAGGACAGGTGTTTGGGGAAGATGGGGACAGGTGTGCTGTCATTCCAGGCCCTCCTTGGCCTGGAGAAGCTCTCAGTGTGAGAATAGGTCAGAACCAGCAGCGTCTTCTGAGAGCCATGCCATGTTGGAACTTAGGGCGCTGGGAAACCAAGCTGTTGGTTCTCTCCCTGGGGTGGCAGCGGCTTGCCAGGCCACAGTCACTTGCCAGGGCGGCCAGCTGGCTGCTTGGTTTCTGAGTACCCTAAGTTCCAACATGGCTGACTGACCCTTTGCAACTTTGCACAGGTGAGGACCCCCCCTCCCCGCTGCAGTTAATTGAAGTAGAAGTGATTATGGGATTTGTGGAGCCAGCCAGATTTCTCTTTCACTTTGTTCCAGCCTTCTAAAACCTTGAAACAAAAAAATTCAAACAATCTGAGTTACCCTTTAACTCTTCTTAGAGCGGCGAGTCAACAGGGCCAGTCTAAAGTAAGATCCACCTTGATTTCCAGGATCAACCATCAAGAAAGGGAGCCAGCAAAATCTCTGAAAACTGAATCCTGCTTCCAGTGTGTCCTGCACCAGGTGGACATTGACAATAGCGGCAAAATCACACAGAGGTACCATGTCCGAGGGGGTTCCAGGGTTCCACCACCCTAAAGGGCAGTGGCCTTGGTCTCAGTCTCCAAAATCCAAGTCTCTGAAAGGCAGCCCCAAGTTACCACACTGTGAATGCTCCTGACTTTCCTTTGCTTGCGTCTTCCAGGAGGACCTGCTTGGGTGCTGGGTACCAGGAGAGTTGGCACAGTGAGGAGGGGAAGGTCGCCTCTCCCGCCCAGCTCGGATGGGGACCAGCTAAGCATAGGTCTCCAAGCACACCGCTCCTTTTCCAAGGGCAAAACACCACTGCGCCGTGACTCTCTCTCTGCCCTTGACATTTATGTGCACTTTATAAATAATTTTCCGCCTTTTTATGAATTTCAATTTCTGAATAATTTTAGGTTTGCAGAATTGTTACGAAGGTAGTACAGAGAGTTTCCCTTGAGAAAATGTTTTGGAACCAGACAGAGGTGAGGCCCGTATGCCATCCTGAGTACATGCTGTGACATTGCGTTGTGCACTTTAACAATAAGCACTGTTTTCTATTGATTTGTTTTTATTAACTGCCTTGCTAAACTTAGATACAGCTAAAATATGTGTCCAGTTGTCAGTCCACTGTGTACCACCCATCCTCCTTGCTGGCTAAGTTGTGTTTCACACTTTGTTCCTCTGTTCTTTGTTCTCGATTGGCATTTGATGGCGCATCCCAGATGCAGATAAATAAGATTAGTGGTGCAAGGCTGTCCCTTCCTCTGTGATATTGGAGGGGAAAGCGCTTGCCATCCTGCCTCATGGCTTCCCCAAGGCATTTTCAGATGTAACATTTGCTGTGTAATTCCTCCTCAACCATGGAACCTCGAGCCTTCATACTGAGTCAACTTTGAACACATATTTTCCCAGAAAAAAATTTTTCTTGAAGATTTTCACATTTAAAAAATTGAAACTACCTCTTTGTTATCATCAACTGCACACCCTGGGTTCCTGAGTGACAGACACCAGACAGAGAGGAGCACTAACTGGGGAGCCAGGCTGACGGGTGCCACTCACGGAGTGTGACACGGGCGAGAACCAGGTCCAGAGTGGGAATCCAAGCTGATGGGTGCCATTCACGGAGTGTGACATGGGCGAGAACTAGGTCCAGAGCGGGAATCCAAGCAGCCTGGACTGTATGGACAACCTGCTTGTTTGTTAACAAGTCTGTGAGGACAGGCATTTCTCTCCAAAGCCACATCCGGCAACTGATTTTTTGGTTCTACCCACGGAACAGAGAACGCACTGGCCAGCTTTAAAGTGAGGCATAAAGCTGGCCTTATAATTTTGTATCTCTTTCACCGTTTTGTTCTTTTAACGCCACTGGATTTATACTAAAGTCATGTGGGCTCCATTACTTCAAGACTTAAGAATAATATACATGAGTTTATTTAGTACTAAATGAAGTAGATCCCTGAGTTCCTTTAATCCTGGAGAAGCAGCCAAAGCTTCACAGAAGTGTTACTTTGGCTACATGTTTTTCATGCCCATCCTGCCTCCAGAATCAGGGGAGAAGCTAATTACTTGTCTCTGACATCTACAAACCTGGGCGTTCATGAATCGGTTAATGTGTTTTGCTGTTGTGGTCAGAGGAACACACTCCTATACATGTGCAAGCACACGCACACGCACACGCACACACGCACACACACGACTACTAGAAGCCTGTTAAATGATGCAGTAATAAGCAGAGCCTGAGGGTCCTCATTAAATTTGTAAAGCAGGACCCAGACTTGGGGTCACCTTGCCGTCCTCTGGCTTGGAAGGTCCAAACTCTGCTGGGTTCTTCTGTCCCTTCCTTTCTGTCACTCTACTCTGAGGAAAAGCAGCCCGACTTAGAGCATTCAGAGTCTCCAGGATGCTCCGAAGTCCACATACCCAGCTGACAGGCCAGGCCCCTGCCAGAGACCAGCACTGCCCAAGGCGTGGAGCTTCTGTGCCTGGGCTCTGGGCGCCTGTCCTGCCCCCGCCCACTTCCTGGCCTGGAGACCCCGAGTGTCCCCGTAAGCTTGTCCAGTTCTGCTAAAAGCAGCGGTTAACGAGGCTGAGGCGGGAATGGGATCATGATGTGCGTTTTCCGGGAGCTACAGAGGAGTGGATCCAGGAGTGGCGGGAGGAGCGGCATTCGGGAAGGAGGCGTGTTCGGTGGAGTCAGGAGAGTGCTTAGGCCCAGAGAGCAGCACAGAAAACCAGCGCCGGGAGGGAGGCTGGAGAGGGACTGCGCACTCTGCTTCTGATCTTCTCTGGAAGGCAGCGTGGAGTCGTAAGCAGCCATCGCCTCTGTCCTCTGCATAGCTGGGCAGTGGCGGGCTCTGGAGCATGTGAGGAGACTACTTGAGTCTCTGTCTTGACAGATCAGAGAACGTAAAACACAAAGGACAGCAACTTGACCAAACCCTCAGATCCTATCACGGCCACCAAATAAAATGCAATTAAAAATAAAAGAAAGGAAGGAGATAAGAAAGCCTCAGGAAAATTCCAAAGCTCCTTTAGCCTTTGTAAAACACCTGGCTTTTGCCTGTGTTTGTTAATGAGAGAATGAAATGGGAGGAAGTTTGAATTGAGATGGACAAAGGGACGCGTCCCTGGATGGGGCAGAGGCCCGCGCTGCAGACCCTCAGGAGGCCGCCAGGGAGAAGGCGTTAGACAGGCAGACCCCGAGCTCTGGAGACTGGGAGGACCATCCCTGTTCCCGGGCACACGGTCCAGGCAGCGAAGCCTGCATCAGTGGGAAATGCTTGACCTTCTGCCCGACTCAGTCTGCATTTTACCCGTCGGCTTCCACATTTCAGCCTGTTCTGCTCTAAGGTAGTCACTGTTTAAATCTCTTCATCGTCAGCAGTGAATCCGCCCTGGTTCTTCTCCCTACTCTATTCTCTTGGCCCTGTTTCCCCTTACTGTACTTATCCGTAGCACTCGGATGACTGCTGTGTTCGCTGAAAAGGAAGTTAGAGAAACAAGCAGTCTGAGGAAAGCATATCCTTCTATGAAGAATGCCAAAGAGGAAAGAGAAACGAGACCAAACTTGTAAGCTCTGGTCATCCCAGAGATTATGTCATATTTTAATGAAAATAGATGAAATTGCTGGCCCTGGACCACTTCCCCGAAAACACATCCCAAGGAACTGCTGACTCATAGAGTGACTCGTGGTTCTGGGGAGATTAGCCTCGCCGGTGATACAGGACAGCGCTTAAAATAAGGCTGCCTGACGGTGGGGGCAAAAGCAGTCTTTGAACACATGTGAAGAAGGACACGGTGGGAAGGGCAGGGCTTTCCCACTCCAGCAGCCCAGGGCCTGCCCGTCTAAGTCCTCTCCCTATGACCTCCTGGGGGTCTGCAGACTCCCCTACTTACCAGCTCGGGGTCACCTCGGGGCCAGTGCCTGCCCCCCTGTGCCCTCTGCATGGAGAGCAGCCTGGGACCACCTCCGTCATCGGTGAAGGAGCCCGGAGAAAGCTAACCCTGTGCTGGCTGAGCACCCTGGAACCTGCCTTGGAAGTTAACCGAGCTGTCGCAGCACGGTGCTGCAGTGGTTGGAGGATTTGAGGAGCAGACGGCGGGGTGGGGGGAGGACACCGCAGGTTTCTGGGCACACCCATTCCTTTCGGGGTTCTTCCAGACCCCGGGCAGAATTTAAACAGCAAGTATGGAAATATAACAGTGTCCATCTAAAATTTTAACAGAGCTACAAGCCACTTAGCAGAACACAATGGTGAGTGGAAAAAGAACCCCAAGAATGACAGCAAGTGTGGAAATGAATACTGACCTAAGGAGAAACCTTATCCAGCCCCGGAACAATTAATCATAGCTATCCCAGGTTATCAGGTTGTAACCCGTCCCTCTGCTATGTGTATTCTCTCTTTGATTGCCTGTGAGGTGTATGAATTCATTTATCACAAAGGGGGCATTCATTTCCAGACATCACGAGGTGTTTTTTTGTTGTGGCTTTCTTGTGTTTTTGTTTGGTTTTGTTTTGTGGTATCAGGGATTGAATTCACAACCTTGTGCTTGCTAAGCAGGCTTTTGTGCCACTGAGCTAAATCCCCAGCCCCACACAGGTGTTTTTTATCCCTTCTTCCGTTTTCAGGTTGCAGTTCAGAACCAGCCAGGGAACAGGGCTGCCTATGTAGATGAGCCGGAAGAGAAGCCACCAAGAGGGGTATGTGACTCGGTGCTGCCCCCTGGTGACAGCTGCGCTCTTGCTTAGTACATAGCCCACTCTTCCCAGTCAGTCACTCATTCACTCAGTCAGCAAAAGGCTACTGAGAGCTTACCCTCGTGTGTAACTGTGCAGGGCCGCTTTGTGCGGCAGTGAGGACACATGGGGCCAGAGTCCTTGGAAGCTGGGACCTCGACACCACTGAGTCAAAATCATAAGAACGCCTGCCAGGGCCAGCAGATGTGTGTAGAATCTTTGGAACCTGTGTTATGCAATTTTGGAGACAAGGGAGCTTTCAGTCTGGGAGGAATGATTTGCCTAATCCAAAAGACACCACTAGAAAAGGTGTGTGAAGTGCAGCCCAAGATGCTTCTGCAGAAGGATGGGGCAGGAGAGGGGAGGAATTAAACGGTCAATGCCCGGAAGCTTCTAGAGCTGGGCTACTGCTCCCTGGAAGTCCCTGGGGGAGACAGTGGTAAGCAGAGCCCTGGAGGGGGTGAGCCTGCCAGTGCAGGCTGGCTTTGGCTTCCGCCTGTGTCTCCGTAGAGACCCAAATTGCCATTGTGTGTGCTCCGTCCTCTGTCTACACCTCCCTGCTGGCGGACGACACGGTGACCCAGCACTGTTTCCAGGACCGATGTTTCTGAAGGTCAAGAATGTTTCCAGAGAATTTTCCCCTCCCTGATCATGCTGGTTGTATCCATGAGGTGTTATCCAAAAACCAACTGGTTTTTATCCAAATTGTTTTTAATTGTTTCTCTGAAATTCAGTGGAAAAGCCCTGGAGACAGGGCTGTAGCCTTCACTATCAGCACGTGTGCATGCGAGCACACACACACACACACACACAGCAGGGGAGGGACCCAGAACAAATAGGTATACTGTGTTTTGGCCAAAAATTCATGCTCACACATTTTGGAAACACAAGAAATGTCACACTCAAGCAACACTGGTTGAACTTTTCGGTGGTCATAGCTTATGCAAAGAAAACCCAACAGGAAACAAATCTGATGGCACGGAAGAAGAGAACTAAACCTGGCTCCAACATCACAGGGAGGAGCTTGGCTCTGGAGGGTCCCATTGGCACAGGGTGTGTGACACAGCACTCCAAATAATTTAAGGAAAGTGTAACTCCCAACCTTCTGGATGTCCAACATGCTGAATTTATGTTCTCTAAAATTGAGGAACGAGTTTTAGGAACAACAGAGGTTAAGAATAGGAAGAATTTAAAAGAAAGTTTCCATCTAAGGGGGACAGTAGGAGACCCAGAAATTGGATTGCCCACTGACCCCTCTTCTCAAGGCTTTTATTAAGCAAATCCATGAGGTGAGACAGGTTCAAGGTGGGGCAAAACTATAATCAATCTGTGAGATGACAAGTGTAGTCACTGAAGTCATATTGATCCAATGGGAAGGTGCAAGGTGGGTGTGAAGTGGAACAAAACTGTGGTCCATAAGATTACAAGTACAGGTGCTCGGGTGACATTGATTAAATGGGGTGGTGGGTTACGCAGCAAGAGCACCTGGGGAGGTTGATCAGTGGTTTGATCCATTGGTGGGCTCAAAGCCAACTGCACCATTTGGAAGTGGAGCTGGGTGGGGGTGGTCACTGTAGACATGCCCCGGAGGGTGTGTTCCTAGCCCCAGATCCTTCCCTCTCTCTCTGTTTCTGGCTGCCAGGATGTGAGCAGCTTCCCTCCACCAGACCCTCCCACCATGCTGTTTCTGTCTTGCAGCCAGCAGGCCATGGACTGAACTCACTGAAACTATAAGCTAAGTAAATTTCTGCTTCTTTAAATTGCATATGTCAAGTATTGTGTCTCACAGGAAGATATACAGTGTCCCAGATTTAAATTTTTAAAAAGATAGAGAAAACCAAGCCATCAAATAAATACTTTAAAATGTACATTTTGTGCTCAAATCACTTCAGAGAGAATAAAAATTAAAATAACAAAATACACAATGCATATGTGATACAATGCACACATTAAAAGAAAATATCAGGCAAGCATTCAACGCAATTTTTATCTTTCCATTCCTCATACATAATTCACTTCCATAAGCTTATGATCTAAAATTTGATTTACACACCAGAATAAAAAATCTTCCCAGTCTCCAGCTAGGATCTTGCGTTTGAAGTATCTTCCTTTTTGTTTGTTTATTTACTTGAAAAACAATGGGGAAAACCCTTGGAGCACATGAAACCTATAATGAAAGACCATGAATTTGAAGTCAGGGGAAGGATTAGAAACCAAGGGAGAACAGGGTGAAGCAAAGGGCAGACAAAGTCTGGCGGGACAGAGGAAGTAGGGCTTCACTGGCAGTGGTCAAGTCTGCCGAGCTGTAGAACTCATGCAGTCACCTGACCAGTGACAGCTGGGGTGGCACCGAGATGGGAAAGGCAGGGTCTGGGTGCAGTCACCGAGCATCCCCGGTGCTTTCTGTGGCAGCAGTGGGCCGTCCACCTGCTGTGTGCTCAGAGGTGCCATGGAGGCTGCAGCAAGGGGTGTGGGCCTGGGGCCATCAGGTGGCCCATCAGTGCTCTGTGCCGTGTGTGCTGAGTGTGGCTGTGTGTGCATGCATGGGTGTGCATGTGGGTGTGAGTCTGAGCATGACTCTCCACGTATGTGTGAGCACAGGGACAAGAAGACTCGGGTGTGTGTGTGAGTGTGTGAGTGTGTGAATGTCGATGTTTGAGCAGAATGGAAAGCTGCCCAGTATGGTCCCTCTCCTCTCCGCTGCTGCGTCCAGAGCTCAGGTTTGCTGAGCGTCCTGCTCTGTGTGTCATTCAGTGAACATAAACCCGATGGAAAGACATTCAAAGTGCTTCTGAGCGTGTCCAGGTAGAAGGCATGTTACGCCCTCAGCTGAACCCTGCCCTGAAACAGCATCTGGACAGGAGACTCCCCCTACTGCACCAGGGGCCAGACGCTGGTCCTCCTGTGGGCTGAGGCGGTCTTGAAGGTGGTTCCAGATTTGCAGTGTTGCCCACCGCACATGGCAGAGAGCTCAGATCAAATTCCACCCTGCACTGCCAAACGCCCAGCTTTAGCCCAGCAGATACTGGAAAGGGTTGCACCAGCCTGCCCCAGAGCAGAGACAAGGAGGGTAGAGTGGCTTTGCTTCCAGAGGGGCACCTTCCCCTGAAGCTCCAGACTGGTCTCTCGGCACTGGATAAAAGAATAAAAGAAAAAATAAAAACCATCAAGCAAATGCAGTACTTTGTTCCAACATTATCCATTCGGGATTAAAGACAGAAAACCGAGCCCAGGCGGCCTGTTTACCCCCGAGTTGTGCTTGGCTGTTCTTGGCAGTGGGAACTCATGCTCTCTAAAATCAAATCACTGCCCACTGGGGAAGGACTGGGAGGACTCCGTTGACCTCTGCTCTCCCCTAGAGCACCCCAAGACCTGTTCCCAGGAAAGTGAAACGATCCTAGAGCAAAGGCGCCAGGTCAGGGAAATGCAGGCTTCTGTTCCAGCTCCACTGTTAACGGCTGTTGCTCTTGACGGAGTCACTCGTCTGGGACACACTTCCCACTCCTCACTCCACCGCCTCCCCAGGCCCTATGCATTAGTGCAGTGGAAAAAGCCTGAGAGGTCTAGAGAAGGAATGAGCAGGCTGCTCCCAGGGACACAGCCTCTGAGTGCAGGGTCAGCGCTTGGCTGGGGAAGTCAAAGAAATCTGCATGGCAGGACCCCTGGGGAAAGCGCTGGCACTTCACACCACCCCGACTCCCGCAGCCCACCTGTGCGTCTCCAAAATCACCAGCAGCAATTCCAGTGGTTCACGGGGAAGTGAGGTTAACGGCAGGCAATCTTCAGGGACCACGGGGTGTCATAAAATGCATTTTCTGTGAATTCGCCCTGACCATGGGAGGTGACACAAATTCGTACTGATATGTTCAAAGATGTATTTTCAAGGACCTGAAATTTCAGCCCAAGTGGTACATGACCCAATTGATGTGTGTGTGTGTGTGTGTGTGTGTGCTATAGAACAGCAGTCCACACCATAAACTTCCAAATGGCCCAGGAATGCGAACTAGTTCTGTCTGCTGCAATTTAGTAAGTGCCTTCTTCCAGGGGAGGAGCAAGGTTGTTTCAGGCTCCTCTGAGTGGCAGGAAGAAGCCTTGGGGGTTTATCTGGGGCTCTTTCTGGGTAAGGACTGGCTTGTAGAAGGCCAGGGGATGGGTAGTTTCCTTTTAGTTAGCCAATATTCTTGTTATCCGTGTACGCTTGTTATACACAATGCATTGCCGAACCCTGCGTGCAGTCCCCACACATAAATGTCGCATATTGATCTTTTTTTACTTCCTCTTCCTCTACCCCTCGCTTGTTTCTCTGCAGGCCAGAACTAGATCTTATGGGGCCTGAGCAGTAGAATGGAGCTGGGGGCCAACTGTGTGGCTGTTGTTTTATTTGCCGTGGTTGCGTAGTAGCACTGAGAGGGCAGCTCTGGCCGAGAAGGGGCAAAAGCAGTGGGGACTTACAGGAGCAGAAGGCAGACGAAGCACTAGTTCCAAAGTAACATCTGAACACAGATATTACAAGCGGCATTTTCAGTCAAGAGCACACAGCTTTTATTATCCTTCTTGCTGTTCATATTTGTCAACAGAGAGAGAGAGGAGGGGGGGAAAGAGGGAAAAGAACAGGAGAGAGAGAAAGGAGGGCAGGAGAGAGAGAGGGAGGGGGAGAGAGAGAGAGAGAGAGAGAGCTAAGACATGCAGCGAGGAAGAGGAGGATGGGTCAGTGCAGGTCCCAGCCAGGAAAATCTGCAGCCACCTGAGGCTTCCTGCTCCCTTTACAAACAATTGACCTCACTAAAGAAATTGTCTTGGCTCCCTAGTGAAAGAAACTACAAGAGTAAGTACAATGCAGAATCTGCAGTAGATGTTGAAAGCAGGGGGCTGCTCCCAAGGCAAGAGCAGCTGGGCTTAGGGGAAGGAGAAATGAAGGAAGGAAAATAAAATAACTAAATACACATCAACAGACATACTTATCTATACATAGAAGGCAGCTAAGCTAATTGTACCACTAGTTGCTTTTTCTTGGTTGAAGGGGTAGGTTGGTGCTTGTATTGGTTGATTCATATTGCATGCCTGTATCTTGTAATCTGAGCAACTACTCTGAAGACAACAATGTGCCATATATATTAACCATTGTTAATGTCTTATTATCGTGTTTGGCAACTCTGTAATATTGTTTTTATTTTTGTTTACTTTTCTCTCTTTAAAATTTAAAAAGCAAAAACAACCAGCAAGTTTGTACATACAGTCAATCTTCTTTAAAATGTTTTATTAGTATCTGTGTGTCACACATCATAATTATGTTCACATCTTTTTCTGTTTATCAGTAAGTGTCTGAAGTGTGCACCCGCAGATTCACGCTGAGCAGCTGGCACGCGTACCCCACGGATCTTAGCCTTTGTGTCCCGCCCCAGCTCCTTCCAGCATTTCCTCATCCCCGCCGCATTTGCCAAAGACCTATCTCCCGTTTTTTATTTTGCTCTTCAATTTCTTTATACTTTGTGTTTCTCAAATAAGAGAAGCCACACAACATAGAAGTTTGTGTGTCTGATTTATTTCGCTTAACGTTACAATCTCATGGTGCATCCATTTTTCTGCAGAAGACTTTTTTATTCTTCTTTCTAGCAGAGTAGTTCTCCATTGCGTACAAGTGCTACCTTTTCCTTATCCATTCATCTGCTGATGGAATCATAGGGCACTTCTGAGATTTAGTTATTATAAGTTATGCTGTTGTGATCATGAGTGTGCGTGGATCACTGTAGCTTTCAGGAAGTTACCTGGAAGGGGAATAGCTGGGTCAAATGGAACTTCTAGCCTACTCTTTTGGGGAATCTCCATACTGACCTAACCAGACTTCTCTCCATGCTGTGAACTGAATGTGAAAACCCCTCTCCAAATCATGCCAAGAGGCCCAGATTGCTCCTGGCCCTGTCCACCACGTGAGGACATAGGACAGAGGCTCAATCTGTGAATGAGAGAGAAAGAACTCACCAGACCCTGACCTCCAGAATCCAGATTCCAGGCCTATGCGGAGCAAACCCCTGTGACTCACAAGCCAGCCCCCTGTGAAGTTCTGGTATGATGGGCTGAATGGAGAAGACGTGGTAGTGAACCTGTGGCACCAGGGCCGCGGTGGGCTGTTCATACCGCTGGAAACTAGAAGGCTCTCCGCCTCTGCACAAGATGCTCACATGTCAGCCCTGACCTGCTGACCTGAATTTCCTGGATGACAGGGTGCAGGAAGCTCTTTTTTTTTTTTAAAGGTGTTTCATAAGATTCACAGTGTTTAAAAGTTGCTTTGGGGACACAAGGATGACCTGAAGCCTGTGCTGGAGAAGCTGCTACCCACACAGTTCACTGACCCTTCTGCAGCACCTCCCACCCCACCACAGGAAGGGGTGGCCCTCAGTACCCCACAGGGGTGACTGTCCCATGGGGGTGACTGTCCTGCAGGCAAGGATCCCCTGCACTCTGACCTCCATTTCTCAGCTGCCCCATCGGGGGAAAGCGAGGCAGGCACACAAGCTCCAAGGAGCTGAGAGGGCATTTTCCTGTGCCAAGGCCAGTGGGCGCTTGAGGGGCAGTGGGAGCTGGGAGCCTGACTGCCTTCAAGCAGAAGAGAGATGGAAGTGGAGTCAGACAAGCACAGCGCATTTATCTTTGATATTTTACAGTCCACGAGGTCTCCACAAATGAATTTTTTGCTTTCCTTTGTTCTAGAGAAACTCTCTTACCTGCTGGGGGAGGGCTGTGCATTTTTGAGCCAATATAGCAAAGATTATTTTATAAACTATCTTTCTAAGTCATGCAAATCTTTTCCTTACCAACAAGTAAAATTATCCAACACAATGAAACACCGTCTGACCTAATTTACTGAGGCTCCCTTCCTTCGAATCTCCACCCTCGCGTTGGGTGTTTCCTTTTAGAAAAGGCTCCTTGTTGGCTTCCTAAGAATCTGCCACCAGGTGCTGCTCCATAATGGCATTTTAAAGCGCTCGGCCAGAGCCTTCTGGTTCGGCGGCGAGCCCAGGCTGTGTCCTCACGGCTGACATTGCTTTGTTGATGCCAAGATGGAAATCCACTCGCTTCTAGGCTTCATTTCACAGTGTTTCAAAGTAAAATCACTGCTTGCTGAAACTCCACATTGATCCGATTTATGGAGTTTATTTCCATCAAGTCTCCAAATCAAAGCTGTCAAATGCAGTGTCCTTGGTAACAGGTGCAGCAGCCAGTGATCCAAATCACCTACGTGATCCTTCTGGGGAAGATTCAAAAATCCGTCGATGTCAGGTCTCCCTCAGCGGTCACAGGAACTGCATGGTGCATTTCATCTCTGCCAAACTTGCGCTCGAGGTGATTGAAACCTCTGGATTTCGCCTTTTCCCCCACCCCTTGAAACTACATTGCTGCCTGGGGTCTCACACTTGGCTGGAGAACGAAATGAAGTTGATAGCTCCTCTTCTCATTTCCACAGCACCTGAGACAAAGCTCTGACCTGCAGCTACAACAGGACTTTAAATGTCTGTGTCACTGAAGATTCGATTTCATTTTGTTATGTGTGGGGGGGCTGAAGTCAAGAATCACTAAACTACCTCTTCAGCACCATTTCTCTTGCTCTCTTTTAAATTTTATTTTGGCGTCTCACTAAATTGCTCAGCATGGCCTTGAGCTTGTGGTCGTGACTCAGCCTCTCCAGTAGGAGGGATCACAGCAGTCAGTGTACCACCATACCCAGAATCTTAATAGTGTCCTTTTACAAAACCCTCTAACCTTGAACAGCATTACAACGGAGAGCTGGCCATGTGGATGGTCAAAGGGTAAAAGTTCTAGAGTTCTTCTTAAAGTTGAACCTCTGCAGTGTGCTCCACTTGTCTTTTCTATCACTGTGGAAGTAGCTTGCATCAGTTTTTCTCCCTGGAACCCAGGTGCCATGTCTGTCCTGGGAGAGTAGCAGAAACCTCAAGTCTGCACAAGGTAGTTATGACATCGACGTGAAATCACTCTCAGAGGTTGCTAATACTAAATCAGAATCTCCCTAACATGATTCTCCCTGCCATAGGAAATTACCAGACTAGTTCATGGTCTTTAGTTTTGCATCTCCACCAGTAGCATATGTTCCACGTCCTTGCCAACACTTAGTATTGTTAGGATTTTTTTTTTTACTTTAGCCATTCTACTAGGTATATTCTGTTCTTTCATAAAGCTTTTTAAACTTTTTTTTTAAAAATTTACTTGTTAGCACTGGTTTGCAGTATTTAATGATTACATTCATTGCAGGAAGTTAGTGCGTGCACATAACACACCTTGATTTTTTTTATCCCCGTCTCATCTCCCCACTCGTTCCTTCCCGTGTCCCTAACGAAGAATTTAAAGTTGAAAAGCGTTTTCTGCTTACCCTCCCTTTCCATCTGAGTATAGTCAGCTCTTCCCTCTTCCCTCACTAAGAGGTGGGCAGAGGGTCCCTTCCCTGGTCCCCGCCTTCTGCTCAGTGCTGGGAAACCTCATCTGTGCCTGCAGCTGACCACGCATCTGCTCCCAGCTCTCCTCTAGCTGCCCCATAGCTGTGGTCTCAAATACTCACTGAGGTGAGGTCAAAAGCCTGTTACAATAAGAAACTTGACTCTGGGTTGCTCAAAGGTCTTTCCTGATCTCGTGTTCAATGTTACAGAAAGCTAAACTCCATGGGGAAGATGAACATCTGTTTATCTATCAACTCATAGAAGACCAGCTTCGGAAATCTCCCCGTCAAACCTGGCAGATAAGATTCGGCTTGCGCTCACAGAGATACACAAAGGAGGATACAAAGTTTTCTTGGAGACTTGCATATAAGCAGAACAACTTCTTCTCACAAACCCTGGCAGGGTTTAAGCAAAAAATGGTACCACACCCAAGAAGCTGTGTTGATCAAGAACTTCCAGAGTACTTGGAGAGGTCCACGTGTGAGTCAAATTAACAAAAGGTGGGCTGTGGAACAAACAGCCCCTGGAGTTCAGAGGCTCCGGACATTCAAAGCCTATTTCATGCTGACTTGTAATATGAGGTGGCTCAGAAGCTTCCCAGTTTGGCTCCCCTCCAAGCCAGTAGAAAGGGCCTTGTAGGAATGAGCTTAGCAAGGTCTATTAATGGGAAAGGTGGGGAAACAGCTATCATGGTGACTAAGGGTGAGCTTGGTAGATGAGGCAGGTGTATGGGCCAGCAAGTCCCACCATGAGCACCACTGACCCTTGGAGGAACTCAGCGCCACAGTGCAGGCTGTCTTGCAAACTGAAGGACGCTTGACAGTGACCTTGGCCTCCGCCCACAAAACACCAGCAGTGCTGCACTTTCCTATTAGGTCAATCAAAGATGTCTTCAGATGTTACAAGCTGTCCCTTTGGTGATATTGCTTCCTTCAGTATGGGGACCACTGGCAGGGAGCAGTATCGTCCTGGGAAATACATTCGGGTATCATTGCCGAGCTGTGGGGACTCCCTGCCAGGTTGAATCTTATCTGCCAGGTGCAGTGGCGATCCTGGATCTGCACTTTAACTCTGTGTCTGCGGACAGCACAAAGGGTGGTAGGCTAAGGAGGAAGTGACTTCTGCAGTAGAGCCAGGCGATGACAGCCACCTCTCTCAGCACAGAAGCAGGGCAGGTAGGTGGTGTCACAGGCCCGATGCAGATGTTTGGAGTTGGTGGGAGCTACAGAGATGGTTGTTGGGTTAAATAATTGCATGTGAGGAAAAAGAAGGCTCAATAATGCCATCAAAATATGCAAGGTAAAACAATTGAAAGTCGTTAAGATATCTCAGTAACACCTGCATTTGGATGGGACCAACTGGGATTTGTCAGGAACACCTAAGGAGAGTGCTCAAGTAATAGATTCTTGAGCCTCTCATTTGGCAGCTCTGATTTCTTAGGCCTGGTGCAGGTTGGAGTTTTATTTTTAGCATATTTCTCCAGAGATTTGCGAAGTAGGACTCCCAGGGTGCACTGCGGGAGCCACATGCACGGGTCATCTCCGGCTTCTGCGGTGTTATCATTGCCTTTCTGTAAAAACAGCCCAGGAGGTTAACTGAGATGAAAAACTGGAAAGGCTGTTAAATTCATTTTTCACATATGTCTTTCTTTCAGGTTAATAAGGAACACCAGCTATTTCATAATCAGAAAGCCGACTAAAACCTACAGAGAAATATAAAACCTAAGATCTGGTAAATAAAATGATGTTGGACATTCTGCTGAATATACAGGCTCAGTGTAGACTGCACAAAATGAGATTCTGGGGTGGGAAGTACATTAAAGTGTTCACATTAGAAGCCTGTTTGCTGGGGTTTGCATGCTGAGACCTCTTGTTTTGTTTTTATTTTAAAAATACACCAGTGAAATACTTGAGTTACCTTGAATAGTAGCTAACGGGTCATAACTAATGGGTGTTATCTGATACAACAGCTAATCTACCATAACTAACACAACTACTGCATTGAAAAGTTACAAAGATATTGCTCTCTGTCTTAATTTCCCTTTAAAAATGCTTTGTGGTTATTCTTTAATGTCTACAGCAGAGGTCTAGTTTTCTTTTTCTAGTTTTGCACTTTGGAAATATGAGTTAGTACTTTTCAGCCCTTTTCTCTGCATTCTAGGCTATGATTTCTCTTCTTTGATGTTGGCTCAGTCTGAAACTTTGGAGACAACATTCTGGGTGACATTCAAGTCTAAATGATTTCCCTTTACCTGCTTTGCGTTGAGTTGTGTGATAGTTATATCTCCAGTTTTATCATTTTTGCTTATTTTTAGTTTTATTGTATTCAAGTACATGGTAACATGGTTTGTGCTAGTATCTTGCAGTATCCATAATACATACATGTTATAGTAAAATAGTGTATCTTAATATCCTGACAACATTTTATGTGTGTTTGTAAAGAACGTGAACTCTCTGGTGTGGATTATGTATCTTCATACATAACTGTTAGATTAAAGATCATCAATTTAAATTTAATCTAAATTAACACGTAAAAGCATAAAAAGTACATATCTTATTTTAAAATGTTTAAGATCCTCAGTAGAAATTTACTCGCTCCCTGGGAAATGTGGTTTTGACGGGAACGTCTTCGAAGGGAGGTCTGTGGCGATCCTGAGGGCAGCCTGTGAGTCTTGGAAACAAATGTACAGGAGCCCTGGCTGGGCCTCGCAGACTGGGAGAGCCCTGGAGTGACCTGTGGGTGGCCTTTGTCTGCCCCAGATTCACAGAGGAGCAAACCCCACACACAGAGGAGTGCCTGGCTGGGGAAAGCAAGCAGGAATACAGATGCCTGTGTCTCTGGCTGAAGATGCCCTGTACCCTTTCCTCTCCCTGCTGGGCTACTGGAGGAGCTTGTGCCTGTGTCACTTCTGGACAGGTCCTGGGGTGCACAGTGGCCTTGTCCATGCAGTGACAAGTCTCCTTCTGTGTCATCGTCATCATGACATCATCCAGCCTACCCTAAATAACACCTCAGGTACAAAACTCTAAGAATTGCCTGGGAGGCCAACTGCCAGGTCAAGGCAACCACGCATGGCTTGTGGGGGTGTCCAGGGTGTCATGAATGGTGACAGAGACCATTAACACATGGCCTAGACACTGAGCCAGCATCTTGTAATGAGTGGCTGGCGATGCTGGAACAATACAGAGAGGCTTACAAGAAAAACAAACTTTAATGTAAACTGTCTGGAGGTTACTGCTGACCTGCTCAGCACCCAGCCCTTTCTATTCATGGAGATGTAAACCACCATGCTCCAAACTCCAGGAACTGGAATATTCTCAGATGAAGGGTTACCTTGGAAAACAGCTCATGTCTGATTTATTAAGCTGGGTCCCAGGGGCCATACTCTTAGCTCTGATTCTCCAACCTCAAATACTCACCACTGTTTCTATGATACTGGAATACTAATTTCGTGCTCCATGGTAAAGATTCAGGGATTTAAAAACCCACAGCATCATAAGAACTGCATACATAAATATCCCCAGCAGGAGAACTGCAAATTAACCGTGGGAGTGATTTATCAAGAATTCTTAGCCATGCCTTCCATAATACTTTTTTCAACAAGGGCTTTTCCCCAATTTTGTTGACATTGAAATGCATTCAGAATGACCCCAATCATCATGTGATTGGTGTTTTGAAAATCTAATGCGATGCATCAGAAAAGTCAGCCTTCCTGGGTTTTATTAGTGAGCAGTGTGGTGCTGGATCCCAATGTCAAGGATCCAGGTCATTGGGGTTGAGTCCCCATCACTTGCATATGTCACCTTGGGATATTCTGTTTTATAGCATACTCTTCATATATTCATTTTCATATCAATACAATATATAGGTTATTACATATTATTTTATGTATCAGGTACGACTTACCACACTAGATGGAGGTGATTAAGCCTTGGAGTAACTGTTGCTTCCATGAGTACTGTATCTCAAAATGCAGGCCTTTCTTTGTGCAGAATTTTCATTCCAGTGCTGTGGAAGGCACGGTAACTCCATGCAATCTGTCATGTAATGATTGAGAACAGGATGCTAGAATCTTTCAGATGTCAAGTGGAAAGGACAGCTGAGGTCTGCCCTGTGGCTGCTTCCGTGTTCTGAAGCTGACAGCAAGTGTTCTTTGCTCTCTGCTGCCAGCCTTCTCCAGGGAAAACAGCCACTTGGAGATTTCCTTTGAGGTTGACCCCTGTGAACCACGAACTCCCTTCTCCAAGGACGCCGTCTGTATCTGCTGTCCCTGAAGCCTGAAACACTCACTGAACCCAGGAAGGCCGATCTCTGCACCCCCAATCCCAGAAATCACCACTGGCTTTGTACCTTCCCTTGTCTATCCTTCAAGTGTTTTCCTGCCTTAAGGCATCTGAGACTCAGCTGTCGATTGTGGTTAGTTGGGTGTGGAAAGTTACTGTCAGTGCTTGGGGAGATGTGCTCTTCTCTTTCAAACCTCATTTTCCTTTTTGGTTTAAAAATAGAATTGGGCCTTGTAAACCTAGGCTCATTTTAGGAATCCATCAAGGTCCTAAACTGTCCATGCCAGTAAGCTAATTTGAATACTGCAAAGATGGTACAAGGCACGGAGGTTTTGTCTATACAAAAATCATGTATTGTATCTTCTGGGAGGTTGAAGCAGGAGGATTGCAAGTTTGAACTTAGCTTGGGCATCTTAGCAACTTAGCAAGACCCTGTCTCAAACCAAAAATAAAATAAAATAAAAGGGCTGGGGGTATAGCTCAATGCAAAGACCCTGGGTTCAATCCTCAGTAATGGGAAAAAGAAAGAGAGGAAAGGAAAGGAAGAGAAAGAAAGAGAAAGAAAAAAGAATTGCTTATTTTGATTTTGCAAATTTCACTGTAATTAAGGTTGTTCTAATTGGACATTTTTGAAGATTAAAATGTACATACTGTTGTTTTTTGGAGCACTATTAGTTAAATGTTCCCCTTTACAAAACTTCCCCCACAGATGTGGAAGGTCAGTCTAAGCTCCGACAACCCCTTAAAATTCAGATTTCTAGAGCTGAATCTGTGAGCTCAGACACAGAGGATATACAGAGTCCAAAGATTATGGAGCTGACCCCAGGCGTGTGCAGGAGTGCACTGGGGCGGAAGGGATGGAAACATGCAGATAGAGCGAGCCTGCTGTTCAGGCAGAAAATGAGTCAGAAATAAATCGGTTCCTATTAGAAACCCAAGAGGTTCGGTGATATTTTTGTGACAGTGATGACAGTTGAATGTCCAAAGGAGTACGACCGGAGGCTTTTGGAATGTGCACATTAATTTCCTTTTGAGGCACAAGATACGGTGTTTTTGGAGAAAGACACACGTGTTTCTGTGTCTCTCGGGCCATGTTTCAGGAGGGCATTTTGTCACCACTGGGGGAGCTGGCTCAGAGGCACCCAGCATGGCTGCCCGGTGCTGAAGGATAAATAGAACTACAGTGTCCTCGTGCAAACAGGTCCCTTCATTGTGCAGGGAAGAGAATAATGTACTGGAATGGCCAAGCTGTGCCATGTCTCAATGGAGATTCCTAACAAACTGAGTTGCAAAGGTGATAAAACCAAAACCCAGAGCCAGCCAAGGTTGCTCCTGCCTTTGTTTGTTTGTTTGTTTTGAGACAAAGTCTTGCCGGGTAATTCAGGAAGCCAGCCTTGAACTCACTGTGTAGCTTAGGCTGTCTTTGAACCCACAGCTGTCCTCCTTCCTAGGCCTCCCGAGTGCCGGGATTACAGGCATGTGCCAGCACGGCCAGCAGTGCTCCTGCGGTGACATGACTGAGAGGGCTCCTTGACCCAGCCTGCTTCTGTCCTTTGGCATTCAGTCCCCTGGACATTTCAGGGAACATATCTATGGGTCAACCCTTCAAAAGTTAAGTTAAAAAACAACACTAAAGACAAGTTCTTAATGTTTGTGATGAGTGGTTCCATTGATGCAAAACACCAGTAGAAGTATTTTATTCTTTGTGTGTGTATATATACATTTACTGATTGGTAATTGATTCAGATATCAATAAATATCTAATTGATTCACATATTAATAAATATCTATATTGCATACTTCACTTAATCTATCTTTAATTGCACACAGTAGTTGTACCTTAGAAAGTTAGGTTTTATGTAACCATCAGTAACTGTGTTTATTGTCATGTTTATTTACTAAAATAGAGACGGGCACAGGGAGCCCACGGAGTTTTCATGAGCAGTGAGACCATCCAGCCCTTGCTCCCCACGGCCCTCTCTGGTTTGCCACCTGGCGCTTAAATGTCATTCTCTCAGTACCGACTTAGAGCATCTGATCTCTGCCGAAGTCTCTCGCACTTCCCAGACGCTAGTTACCCATCCTTTCATTGACTCTATTCGCCCATTACATCCTTGCTAAGGGCGCAGGAACTCTGCAGTGCTCTGAAGGTAGACTATTGACAGATGGATGAACACAGCTATTTCCATACTCACAGAGCCCAAGCCTTTTGCATCCCCCGATCCACAGTCCTCTAGGCATCTCCAACCAGGTGGACTTTAAACTTAGAAAGATAATAACCATTATATTACAAGGCATATTAAGACATAAGCATTCTTTTGGGAAAAGTTTATTTTCCTATTACTGTAATACTGCCCTTTTATCCTTCTAAACCTGGGAGCAGTGATCTAACAAAGATGAGCAGGTAACTTCTTGACTGCAACAACAGTTCCTGTAAAATGCTCCTTTTGCTACCAAGATTGAGTTTTGGTGCAGGTTTAGTAATTTTCCTTGGAAGAGAGAAGAGCTAAACACAGGACCGGACCAAAGAGGAAACTGCTATTCAATTCTCCCACATTATATTGTTATTTTTCACATGAATGGATTTAATTGAAGTGCTTGGCTCTCCTTGGACATACTTATTTCTCCTGTAAATTTCTATCAGCAGAGAAGTAGATCCCAGGGCCCAAGAGTTGGAGATTTATGGCAACTTCAGGGAGCCAACTTGACTTTTTCCACAACGCACTTCGACACTGTCAAATATCAGTCTTGGCAGGATGGCGAGTGCTGTCGGAGGTGCTGACGGCTTGATGGCCATTCCTGCACTGATTGCCTGCGAAGGCACAGTTGGAAAAGTTATGCTGCTCACTGGGGAAGAGCGGATCAATCAAGCTGAGTTTAGCAACTGCGACAATCCTGAGTGATGGGTCATGCTGCAGGGAGGGTATGATGTGGGGTGGAGGACACTGGGACACAGGTGGGAGAGCCCTGCTACGCTCCCCCGGCCCAGGACATCGGGCAGAGCGGGGATGTCCTCGGAGCTGTATCCCTGGCCAATTTATAGCACAAACTTGTTCTGGGTCTTTCTCTCTGCAGCAACTCTGCTGACTTTCCTATCTTGATTTTGCTTGATGGAGACTTGTCAAACTGGCTGAATCCAATCAGGAAGCCACATTCAATGTCTTTCAAAGAAAGTCAAAGGAACTTAAATGAGTTTCTCTGCTTCTATCAGTCCATGCAGACCATATTTTCAGAAATACTGAGACTTTATTGTGCTAGAAACAAAAAATAGTATTTAAAAGATTATTTTAAAAAGATGCAATGACATCAGAACACACTGCTGATGGAGATGCAAGTTGACATAATGAGTCTAGAAGATAATTTGGCTTTTCAAGCGAAACCTCTAAACAGGTTCCGCATCCTTGCTCTAGGAATGATTTTTATATTCAAGAAGGCCTGATAGCTGCAGTGGTTTTCCTTTCCTTTATATATTGTAAGTTCTGATTGTCTCAGGACTGTTTTCCCCCTGAGGACACGAAGCGCTTGTGCCGGATCAATAATGAAATCGCTGTGAACCAAAGTCCTCCTGACATTAGTAGAATTAATGTTGAGAGAGTGAGAAGTTTAAAATGTTCCTTTCCCTGCAGCCGCAGAGCATGTGACCCGTCCTCGGCAGACACTGGTTCTAAGGAGGGCGGTATTGGAGCAACTGAGGCTGCGTAGGGAACTCTTCCTTCTTCTGCTGTCCAATGTGAAGTCTAAGCTACGATGTTTAACATGATTTGGCTTCTGATGTGAAAATTTGCCCTGAAAATGTTGTGTGAATCAAGGACGCAAAGACTGCCCGGTGAGACGTGGCCAATAACCCCAACGTTCGTGACTCACTTTGTCTTACATCATATGTGCCTTGATTAGAACTATAAAGTAGCACCTCTCTTTTCTGATTGGGTCAGATGTTCTTGAAACTTCTCTGTTTCATCATGAAAGAGCTTCCATGGGATGCTCTTCCTTTCTTCCTTGGCAAAATTAACCCACAGTTCTATTGGATTTTATAATTATATGGAAGTATTCAGGGTCTTTTTTTTTAAAGTTATATAACTAGTGTCCTAATGAAACAACTAGAAAATTTCATGAAAACACTGCACCCAAGATTGCTTCTGTGTGTTACTGTTAACAGCTTAGAAGAATGTTCATATCCTGGATGGCCAGGAAAACAGACGACCGTTCAGACAAGTCACACAACTTGTGAAATACACAGAAGCAGCATATCTGTCACATGCGCCAGCAGCAAAGCAAATATGCAGCATAAAACAAAGGAAATTAACCAGGACATGACACTAAACACAACCAAAGCTGCAGGTTTAAAAATTCATAATTTGCATTGTGTTTGGACTAAATGACAAGACTGTTATTTTTTTCTCTGGCCCTTTACATTCCTCTAAATTTTCCATGTTTTTCTCTCATGAATATGGTTCACTTGTATTCAGGAAATACTAAAGTGCCATAAGGAAATCCAACAAAGTGTGCATAATACTTATAAATGCTAAGTACACTGATACTTACAGAGTATACTAAAATTCTACCTGATTTTAGCTCTATTTCAAAAACAGTCAAAGTCTAAATGAAAGTTTATTTATTTGCCTGGGCGGTGTGCTTGTCTTTCTTAGTAACACTCTGCTTTAAGAAAACCTGAATTTTATCAACATCATGAAAAAAATGTGCAAAGGCACATGTAGGCAGGGTAGCAAGTTGTGAGAAACTGAGAGAGGAAATGCTGTAGATCGAGCACTTAGAAATCAGTCCTCAGCAACACCTTGAAAAAATCTACACTTTTTCTTGATTTTTCTCCATCTTATCAGTACCTGCGACATATGTGCTGCTTAAAAACAAATGCCATGTTTCAGAATGTTGCTTACATTCATTGTCAAAATAAAAAAACTATTCCTCCTGAAGACTGGAAAAAAATATACAGAATTTTTGGACCAAGCTGTGGACTCCTGGACCTCTCAAATCAATGATGGTGTCCTAATGTTTGAGAGAATTGAGCAAATTGGAGAAGTCATACCTAATCTTTAACACAATTTATCAGCATCACTGAGAACCCTGTAGAGCACTTAAAATAGGAAATAACCAGACAGAGCTGGTTCTGGACGGGCAATAGCAGGGCTGACCATCCGCTGAACTGCTTCCATTAAGTTTGCATTCGTCCCTTTGGTTTTCTCTCTGGTGCCTATTTCACAAAGCTGGCACCTCAGAGGCTCTCCTCAGTGTTCTAACCATTGGCCTTTAGATCCATCAAAGTCATTGTCCCCTGGAAGGGGCTCCCGTGCAGCTGGCAATACCACCGACCTCAGCGTGGGGACCCCTATGCTTGCTCACAGCATTTGGAGGCACAGCTGTCTCTTGCTAGAAGCCTCTGGGGAGCTCAAGCTAAGATAGCATCTGTTTGAAGACACCCAAGTCTGATGCTCCCCTGGGAGGTGCGTGTCCCGAGGTGGCAGTAAGGGGTCTCCAAGCAGCAAGGATCAAGCAAGACCTGTCAACAGCAAAGACGCATGCAGGCAGCAAGTTTGAGAAACATTGCTAGATTGAGCACTTGGGAATAAATACTGTTCCTCAGCAAGGAAGTTTCCATTAAATGCAGGAAAAAGTAGAGATTAGATAGATAGATGATAGATAGATAGATAGATAGATAGATAATAGGTAATATAGATGATTGATAGGCGATAGATATGTACATACATATGTACAAAAATGCATAGATCAAACTGATGGTTTTCATGTAAATAATTCACATTCTTCTTTACAAATGGTTAAAATACCCAGAATGGATCACAGATTTTCAGCCACTTAGATCTCCTTGCATGTGGTGAAAGAGTGTTAAGCAGAAATATTGTTTCGATAGTTTTACAAATATATACATATGGACAAGTTTACCACTCAAGAGAGGTTACCATGCTGGGAAAAGGATTCTTTTAAAACATAAGGTTTGTGGGGGAGTTCATCCTGGCTCAAAGCTCTAAGAGAATCTATAATTTTAGCTCAAAAACAAAGAGATTATAAGGAGGATGTTATGCTTTCCTAAGTTCTTCACAATTCATAAACCCATATCTTTTGTGTCCTCCATCTATGAAATGAATTGCCAGAAAAAACAAAATGACCATGCAAAGGTGTTGGGTGAACGGTCATCATCAGTCCAGCTACTGCAACCGGCCCCACCCTGGATGAGTCCCAGTGCCCGTGGGACCATAGAAATGAACTTTGACCTGGGAAGGAGAACTTTAAAAGTGCAGAACAGAAGAGGAAATTATAGGCCTGTGGGGACATAAGAAAAATGGGCAGAGCAAGAACTGATGATGAAACTTTGCTTAAGTCTAAATTTCAGAGACCACATCTGCAACCAGGTTTCCATAAGTCATGGGGCAGCACCAACCCAAAGAATGATGGGTATGATCCAGATGGATACAGGTGGATAGTACAGGACCGGATCTGTAAGGAGCATGTCTGAGCAGACACACGACTGCATTGGAAGGGATGATGGATGTGAGTAAGAGATTCAACTGGAGGTCACTGTTGTAGGCTGAAGATATCTTCCTGGACACACAGGCTTCCTAATCCTTGGGCTCTGCAAATGGCTTTTACATGGTAATAAGGAGTGCTGCAAATGTGACTCTGTTAAGGATCTTGGGATGGTGATATCATGCTAAATTATCCAATTGCCCCTTAAAGCAACCCTGAATAGCCTTATAAGATGGAAATGGAAAGTTCACACATACAGAAGAAGAAGAGGCAGTGTGGCTACAGAAACAGAGTCTGGAGTGATGTGACCACAACCCAAGGACTGCTGGCAGCACAAGAAAAGCAGTAGATACTCCCTGGAGCTTCAAGAGGCAACCAACCCTGCCAACACCTTGATTTGGACCAAGGGATAGAAACCTCTGGCCTCCAAAACAGAGAAAGGACACTTTCTATTATTTTAAGCCACCAAAATTGTGGCAGTTGTTACAATAACTATGTAAATGAATAAGATCACCTCTGTCAGCTACATTTCTTGATATCTGGAATTACTTATAATTGCTCACCCAAGTGTGGGTGCAATAATCTATGAATTCTTTTGTTGTTGCTATAAAGATGGGAGTTTTAAAACTACAGTAGAATATCTGGACCAGGTGAATAGCAGCAATCACATCCAGGGCTAGTATTCTACAGCAGCAAATACCCTATCTTTAACAATAAACTATGCAAGAAAATTATGATTCAGTGGGTGTCTGTAAACACTGCTGAGGGGTTAGGGGTTTAATGTCATCACGTGTGAGGGGAAGGCAATGAGAGTCGCATGGGGAGAGCAGGACGATTCCAGCTGTTGAACATAAAAAAGTGAGGGGATGGAGCAGTGTGTGTGGCGTCTTCACTGCTTGCAACAGAAGCGATCCGAAACACACACACAGATACCAGCTGGATCTCAGGCACTGCCTTGACAATTCTTCCTAGAGCCCCTTACACAAAGTTATCATTGCTCCGACTTTGTATATGGGGAAAGTGGGTTTCTAAGACGTTAAGGAATGAAACCAAGATCAGACAGCTCTTTGACCAGCGTAGACACAGAAGCCAAGGTCTGTCCACCTCCAAAACCAGAGCTTTCTCTGCAGGTGACTTGCTCAGCCTCTGTCCTCAGCCTGCCTCTCAGGGCTGCACTTTATAGACACCAATTTCCTCAAATTATAACCGGTTCAAAGTGAGCAGAGACAGAAACTAAGGAGGACACAGGCCCGTCCTCGGGAGCCTCTGCTTGCTGCCAGAACTTGTCCTCAGCTGTACCCTTTTCCCAGCACTCCCTGCCCACACTTTCTCAGGAGCGTGTCCACAAGGCCCCAGGTGTGCCAGCACACCTCTCCTTCTGAGCATGCTTTGCTTTGGGGTCTTACTCCCTTTAACCAAAATAGAAACACACTTGACATAGGAGCATTACTCCAGAAGCCCTCAGGACTGAGGTCTATGTTTGTCTGCTATGGACCACTGCCCCTTTTAGGGCTCACCAGCACCCCACTGCTGCTTGCTACCTGGCACCATCCTTCAGTTGTCAGCCTTGGGAACCTTTCGACTCATCCCAAATCACATTAATCAAACAGAATGTGCCTTTGTCCTCAATGGTCACCTGTAAGGAATGGTCATGGTCAGTTCCCCTCACCCAGCCCGTTCCCAATGGGTCCTAGAGAGAAGACCCCTCCACCACCCTCCCCACAGGTGCTGCCCAGGATCCCACTTTGGTTCTGGACTAATTGTTTCCTGTTGTTCTAGAACTTTTACTGACATACTTAGACCTTTGACCCCACATTAATTTCATGTTATCTTACACATCAAAGCCAAGGTGATTTGCCAAAAAGAAACTCTGTACACGGTCCTGCAGAGAGATCCCACTGTGCACCTCAGAGTGTGCTGCTGTCCCACCACTGATGAGGGCCTTTGCTGACCCTCTGAGGCCTGCTGCCCCCACCCTTGGTGGGTGCACAAGTCTGTCTGCAGCCTCCCGGAGGCAATGTGCCTCTCCCACCTTCCTGTCTTGGTCCGAGATGTCCTATCACTGGTCTGAAGGATTCCTCACCAAACACTCTGCCTCCAAAGCTTCAGCAAGGCACCTTTTGGGGGAAGCTTGTTGGGACCCCCTATGATGAGAGAATCTCCTTCCCCTGACGATGGCCTTGACTGCATCCATTACCCCGTGCTATGGTAGCTGCTTTCAATTCTGCTTCTACCACCAAGAGCTTGTACCACTTCTTCCCCATCCCCAGCCCAGAAGAGCATTCTAAACATTGTGTGGAATAAACAAAAGTTTGCATGATTCAAATGAACAGAGTTGCACAGGGAAACCTAACCAGACCATGTCCTGCTAACATTTAAGGAAGCCTAAGGAATAAACCAAGTTAAAAACAGTAACAATGTAAGGAATGTAGGGTGAGAAAAATGGAGAGAATAGAGAAGCATACTGTCAAAAAATAGGTTCATTAGGGAGAGATTCCTAAGAAGGAAAGTTAGCTATTTTCTGAAAGTAGTACTGCCTCCAGTCTGGGATGGGAAATGGATCCAGAGTGGTTTCATGTTAAATTAAGTAGGCTGGTTCGCTAACGCAGCAGGTGGCCAAAGAGATAAGCAATTACAGCTCCTAAATTGCAAAGATGACAAGTCCTTGGCTACCATAGTCTCACATACAGTCTTTCAGCTTTTCCTCTAATTAAAAAGGACCAATTTCCCTTTTCATTATTCTGGATACGCAGCATCTTTGCAATGACAATGAGTAAAAATGTGCCTGTCATCTCACCGTGCAGAAAGATGGAGGGGCGCCTGGCTCGCCTCCTGCCGGTCACTCCTGTGAGGGGATGGTGGCTGATGGCTCAAACTTCTCAGCTCCCCACTTGTTAGATTCAAGTTTTCTCCATGTAAACATAGGGAAGATTTCCGTGAGACCAAGTTTGCCCCGATCCTGGATCATAAATCTTAGTGGAGTCCTAGTTTGAAGTATCTCACCATTCCATTGTTTGGGGATGCGGAAGTTCGTCGTGGGCTCCTGCTACTCCCTTCTAAGAGCCCCTGGATCATCGTCCCAGTCTATAAAGAAATGAGAGCTGGGCAAGCATGGGAAGCAACCTGCAGCCCAGAGCCTTCAGCGCAGCTACGCATCTGAAAACATACTGCCCTGCAGCTAATGTTTCTGCTGGTCCTCTCCGCCTTGGCTGTGAGGCCTGCCTTAGACAGGTGAGTATCACCCCTAACTCAATTGCCAAACTGTCTCCCTCACTGAAGGGTAGAATCTTTTCATTTGAGAGATTGATGTGGCAAGTCAATAAACAGTTAACTTGATTTCTGAAATCGCCTGCACAGAAGCAAACATTTACATTTATGTCTGTCAATTTTACTCATAGAATGTAAACAATAATTACAGCAACGTAGGGCATCTCTCCAGAGGCAACTGACTCACAGAACGTGTAAGTAATGGCATAAATCCACACACTGATGACACCTCTGCCTGCTTGCCACAAAGGAGGAAAACAAGCCCCATTAAGAAAATTGCATGCGCATTCTGGGGAGCAGTTTTGACCAGCAAATTGTTAAGGTCTGTGCTTCTTGTATTAAGTGGCAATAGTTAATGGAGATTAAATGAGTTACTTCACATAAAGCACTCATATAAGAAGTGGTAGGTTAAAGGAGGGTAGAGAAATTTCTGCTGGCAAAATAGAGACTGACTGTAGACCTTATCTACCCTAACATGAGGTCCAGTAAGAGCAGGTTCACACCAAATTCAACAAGAGACTTTGCCAAGTGCCCCTGAGACCCAACTAGGACAGTGCACATCCATTCTCCTCCTCCAGATCCCACAGCGTGATTTGGGAAATGTCAGCACAGCAAATGGATCTGTAATGCTGGCTGCCCGGGGCAAGTGCAGAAGGACTGCTGACGTCCTAATATGACCAACACTGTAGGAGTGCAGAGGGTTGGCAGGAAGTCATTTTACTCTTGCTTTGCCATGCAGAATTGTTTTGTTACGAGGGTGGTAATGGGAGAGAGAAAACCGCAGAGCAGAGGACTGCAAGTGTGCAGGGAGAGCCAGGGGACAGCAGAGCGGGTGGGAGAGCTCTTACAGAGCACAGCTCGGTGGTCACACCCTGAAGAGGGGGTGAACCTGCGAGGGTGAGCTGCTGCCCAGCCCTCGTTCTAAACAGGTCTCAACCATAGTCGTGGGGCAGTGAAAGGCTGGCCTCTGCGCTGATGGACAGGCAGAGGAAGAGGCTGAAAGGCAGCTGGAGCTTTCACCTGTGCAGTACCAGTCAGCTTTCCTTTGCTGGCACCGAGTACCTGCCACGCACAGGTTAAAGGCCGAAGGCTTGTTTTGGATCACAGTGTCAGAGCCTTCTCTCCATGGTCGGCTGCTCCAAGACAGAAACATCTGGTGAAAAGGTGTGGTGGAGCCCAGCTGCTCATCTCATGGCCATCAGGAAGCAGAGAGTGTTGGAAAGGACCATAGAGGAAGGGGCCAGGGACTGGAGATAGCCCCCACATTGTGTCCCCACGACTCACCTGGACACACCCAAAAGCACACTTCACCAGCCTCCCAGGTGTCTCCTAACTGACAAAGTCAACAGCCAAGATCGCCCATTATAAATAGTGCATCAAAATCTGCTGAGGGGAGGAGTCAGGTGCCCCCCGAAAGATACAGTCAAGTCTTGGTCCCCAGAACCCTGGCAAGTGACCTGACTTGGAAAAATGTGTTGGGAATGTAGTTGAGTTAAATAAATATCACACAATCTGAGTGACAACTTCTATTGTTTCCATGTTGTATTGTCATTATTTTTAACTTATTAAAAAGTCAAAAGCCCATTGGCCCAGTCATCCCAGGGCCAGTCTGTACCACCACACCCTGATCTCTGGTCTACCTGGCTGGCAGGGCAGCTGGCTGGCAGCCAGGGTCAGGGTCAGGGTAAACTAGCACAGGGTCAGTTCTCTATGGCTGCAGACAGGAGCATGGCCAGTTCAGGGTGGATCCCAGGGGAAGGACCCCTGAGTCTGAAGTAGACAGAATGAAGTGGAGTCCATGAGGCAGGAGAAAGAGCAGAGACACTGACAGAGAGGCAGGGGTGGCATAGCGGGAGAGGCCGGGGAGGGAGCTGGGGGGCATGGGAGGAACGCTCACAGGCACAGCAAAGTGGAGGTGAGGGAAGGTCAACCTTGAAAGGTGAATAAGGAGGAATGCAGGAACAGAGTGCCCCTAAGGGTCCAATCCAGGACCAGATGGCTTATAAAAGTTGCATCTTGTATAGACACAGTCAGTGCCCTCAGAGGTTATGGATCTCTGCAGAGACCAGGAGTCCAAGCGGCCTTTGGATTCAATGGCTTTGACCCTAGAATGGCCATGTGAGAACATCTCCATGCGCTTTCATAGAAATGTTATCTCTTACCCTGTCTATTTAAAACACAAATATCCATTACATTTTAATTAAAGTTTTAATTTTCAAGGCTGGGGATTTAGCATAAGTGCCTGCCTGGCAAGTGCAAGGTCATGAGTTCAATCCTTGGCACCAAAAAATAAAATAAAATAAGATAAAATAAATTTTTAGTTTTCGTGATTGAAAAGCCAGTTTTTTTGGACATAGATGAAAAATGATGATATAAGCACTTCAAACTGTGACATGGCTTTGGGTGAAAATGATCTTTTTTAAAAAAAAAAGGCCTTGGGTAGCAACTGTGTTTTGAGCATCTTTGTCTCTTTCCATGGACCATTGGTGGAGGACCCGGATCATATCAGAAAACTCTTGAGCCCTCCCCTCGATGGGTGGCATTGTGGGCGAAACAAAGTGAGAATATCATAGAGGTTTTCTCTTCTGTCAAAAAGCCATCAATCAAACTTGGGGACTAAAACAGACATCATCCCAACGTACCCCACATTTACCTGTTATTTTCAGAAATATCAGTTTTACCCCACACTTGTCTGCAGGAAGTGCTTTTCAGAACCAAAGACTTCTTTGAGATGGAAGCATACTGCTGTGAGGTCATGATGGAACTGTGTCAAGGCACTGGCCCTGGTGTCTGGCTATTCCTGTCTTCCCTCTGTCTCTCCTGGGGTCTCACTGGTACAAGCCTGACATGCACCAGAGCTGACCAGTATTAAATTATAATAACACTGACCAAGAAATTGAAAGAAACTTCAGATGCACTCTGCCCGGGTCCTTACTGGAAATTCTGATTTGCTGTCACCTTGAACAGGCGAGGTTTTAATGCTGGCTTCAAAGTCTGCTGAAAGAATGCAGGTGAAAAGATCTGAGAAGAACTCTGCAGACTATAATACCTGTAAAAGGGTCCCTAATTTATAATGTGACTTTAAAGTATAAATGAAGATATAGCCTATAGAAATTGCCTCATTGCGAGGGACATTCTGGCTTCGTTACCCTCTATCAGCCAACCGCATTATATGATGAGAGGGAGAAATAAAGCCTTCAGGATTGAGGAGAAGCAGTGAACCAAGGGCATAATAATGTGGAATCTCTCCCAGCTGCCAATCACTGACAAGCACTCTTCAGTATTTTTTTAAAGACCTTGAGAGAAGGCTGCCTGGGTTTTCAACTTCACGAGGGAGCCGGGGAGAATAACCAGGACATGGCCCAGTGCATCAGGCAACTGCAAGGCTTGATGAAAACCTATGGAAAGATCACAAATGGCAAAAACTGAGCTGCTGTCAGTAAAATCACATTGGGGAGCACTCTGAATTCAACAAAGGTTCAGACAAATAGACTGTACTTTCCAGAGTGATAGCTACCCCAACAATTGTACTCAGGGAGCTTCCCCACAGCCAAAAGAAAGCAACTTTAGTAAATACAGAATAATCTGTTAATCAGTCAGAAAAATAAAAATTTAAAAAGATATCTAGGCTGTAGGCAAAGTGCAAAAATTGGGGTAGCTCTTAAAAAGATGCTTCGGCTATTGTAAAAGTTCTATTACTTGGTCCACCTGAACTCTCCTCTTTTTCTTTTCTGTCTTTTCTTTTTTTCTTCCTTCTTTTTGTGGTTTTGTTTCTGTTTTTGTCAAGTTATACCAGATAACCAATGAGTTCCTTGTCTTCGTAGATGAGAAACTATTGCCCAAGCTCACAGAAGTACCATGAGGTGCTATCATTTCCCTGCCATTATTTTTAAGTACTGGCTTGAAAATGTTTTTATTTATTTAGCCAACATTTGTCTCCAAGCATAAGTATGAATGCTGTGTGAGAGAGAATCTAAAAAGATAATGCTATGGATGTCACTGTTAAGTCACAAGCATTTCATTTTTGCATCTTCAAAGCTTGTTTTATGCCCAAGGAGACCGAACACTACCTGGGAGGAGGGTAGATATTCACTGGATTATTAAAGCATGAAGTAGCCACCACTAAACAGAGGGATAGGGGTGCTACTTCAAGTTTACTTGATCCCACTACTTGTAGAGGAGCTTCAATTTTATTTCAACTATTTTTTTTTTAAGAAAGTCTGGTATTACAAGACCAGGGTGAAGCTGAAGTGCTCAATAGTTGTTAACCCCTGATTTCTCCTCCAAAATCTCAGTTGATAGGATTTCAATCGATTTCCCACACTGTACCAAGATCTGTACATTTGATTTAACATATTTTTTTTGCTACTTGCAAAAACATAAGGGCATTTTTAATTTAATGCTTTCTGTGATAAAACAGTGAGTCAAACGTAGGCAAGCAATTGCCAAGCAACATGACTCCCATTTGCTTTATAAATTTGTTTTTGCTTCATGGATCTCTGTACTCAAATTAGTCCTAAGCCATTTGATGGCTGGAGAGCTTTTAATTAAGGCAAGATTTGGGTCCCTACTTCTGAGTCATTTAACCTAACTGTCCCCTTGAGGGCAATGCTTGCTTAAATAAACAAGACCACTGCGTGAACTCCTGCATCCATTTCCAAATGTTCTGCAACACAGCAGCTCACAATTAAAAGAATGTCTGATTCCCACAACCTAAATGTTCCTTTGGATTTCCCTGATGGATGCTTGGCAAAAAGCAAGTGGAGCACAAATATCTGAAAGCAGATGATGCTTATGAAACCAGAAGCTGTATTCCGAAAGGAAAGGAGAGTTTGCCTTAGCAAGAGTACACAGGGCTTGTGTGACGGTTAATGCCCATGGGGAGAGAGTGGATGGAAGATTCTGACCTGTTCATTTAGTCCACGGCTCCATCTTTTATAGGCACTAGTGCCAGATTTGTACACTGAAAACAATGCCTTAGATATAAAAACAAGTCAAGCCCAAGATCTCCCACTGGCTGTTTATGTGACCTTGTGGATGTTGCTTCACCTCTGTGAAGCACGGCTTCCTCAATCATTCCACAGCAGCGTTGATTACCCTCGGAGCACAGGAAGGAGAATAAAATTTGGCAGAGTAACTGATAGCAATACACATTATGAGGATTCTCTTAAAAGATCATTAAAATCAGTGCTTACAATCAAGGATGAGGGCACCCTGAGGAGGCTGGGATCCAAAGGGAGGGCTCCACATCCCTTATTTGCAGACCTAGCATTGAAGGGACTCTCTCAGCCCTGCCCCACACTGGCACAGGCCTGTGGAGGAAAGCAGTGCCCCCTACACTTCTGGGGTTTTAGTCTGGGAGGGCGCCGTCCTGTGTGTGGACACCCCCAGGCCTGCAGCACAGGCCCTAAAATAAATTCACTTCAAGGTTCCTATTTTTAAAAAAGCAAGATCATGCATCTGTGAAAATCCTTAAGAATTTTGTTTTCATGGTCATGTTATGTTTTTAACAAAATGTAGTGTAATTGTGTTCTCATAGGATAATTAAGAATAAACCGGGACAAGAGTTCCTTTGAAGAGATGCCCTTGTGAAGAATCTTATCCAAGCTGGCACTGTGGTCCTTATTTTACAGCACTGTCTAAGCATTCAGACTCAAGGTAGTTGACAGCTCATTTCTTCTCTGATCCCAACTGGCAGATTACTAAGGGATTTCCCACACTGTGCCAAGATCCATGCATTTGATTTCATTTTTACTGCGTTTTTTCCTCCTCACAAAAAGGTTAAGGTATTTTTAATTTAGCTCTTACCATGAGATAACAGTGTCTCAAACCATTTTCAAGGTGTCCCCAAGGCTGCATCAAAGGGCATGAGAAAAGCCAATGTCACCTTCATATTCCAGTGTAGCCCTGCTGAAGTGCTACATATTGTTAAAGCCCCAGGCCCAACCGGGTACCAGGTACCAGGTAACATGGTAACAGGCAACCCTGATGATATGGCAGCTAGCGACTGGCACTCACCCTCCGAGAAGCCTCTCTAGCTCATCCTGATTACAGTAGGCCTGTCCTTTCCTGGAACACCCAGCACTTTCTCTCGGAGCATTTGCCACCATCTTTGGTGATACACATGTAAATCTGAGCCCTGCCCCTTATGCTGTAACTAGACCAGGTTCTGTTTCTGTCTATCCCCCAGTTAGGTGCATAGTCTGGTGTTTACCTGCCCACAGTAAGAGTATCATAGCATTTTAAATGCTAGAATAAATGAATGAGTAGCTTATGATTATATGTAGATTTGATGGCAAGCGTCTTTAGGAAAGTTCAACTTTTCTAACTCTAAGACATTTCCTTCTTGCTACCATGTTACCAGTTTCCTACAAATAAATACAAAACCCAACCAAATAGAGATGTGAGAGGAGGTCGGAATGCAACCATCCCAGAAACCACGGATATTAATGTTCTTTTTCACTTTTTTATGTCTTCCGTCCCCAAGCATTTCTCCCACATCTTAATCTGTTCTAGTAAACTGCCAGCAGATAATTTCTAATCAATGGAATTCTACTCCTCTGAACTCTCTTCTCACCTCTGTAGTGGGAAGTCAGATAAGAAATTGATTTGGTTGGAGTTTTCCAGAGAAACAGAACTAATATATAAGAAAGAATTTATGGTAAATAAGAATTACTCATGGGAATTAGCTAATGAGGTCATGGAAGCCAAAATATCCCCCAGCCTTTGAGCTGGAGGCTCAGGAAGGGAAGTGGGCTGAGCTGGTCTCAGGTCAGATGCTGGGAATCAGGGGGTGCTGGTGGGAGGCTGAGGGTGGTACAAGAGGAGCTCAGGTGTCCTGGGGAACAAGGAAACAGACACCCCAGCTCAAGAAGAAAGGCAGCTCTGTTAGCTTTCTTGTTGCTACAACACAATATCTAGCTCTACAATTCAAATGAGAAGTGTAATGAGGTTCATTTGGTTGCGGGAAATTCAGTTCTCAGTGAGCTTGTTCTAAGGCAGAAACGTGACGGTGGGAGGGTCCGGCGGTGGAAACCTGTTCAGTCCGTGGTGAGCAGGAAGCAGAGTAGAGTAGGGGGGGTCCTGGAGAAGAGAGGAGGGGCCAGACGCAGGACCCGTGTCCCACTCCGATGAGCCACCTAGACACACCCAGCAGTGTACTCCACAAATCTGCCACAAGTTTCTTTTTTAAAATTTTATTTTAAAGAGAAGAAAACCAAACTAAACAAAACAGAATAAATCTAATACAATTTTTTTAAAAATAGTAAAAGTGTTACAAGACTTCAAAACAGGATAATACGAAGTCAACCGTGGCTACCATAATGCCTCTTGTTATTTTCAAAATTGCGGCCCATACCATAAGACATAATAAAATCAAACAAAGTGGAACAATAAAACCAATCAAAACAGAACACTAAACAAAACAAAACAGTGAAATGGAGCAAAACAAAACAGTGAAAAAAAATACTGGATTTCAAAGACAAGACAAAAGGAAACCCCCCATATTTGATACATTGCATATTGTATTTACCCTTTCAATAGATGCTCAGACTACGAGCTCTAGGCCTGCAAAGTCAATAAAACAATACAAGCACTGATTAGTTTTTCTACCTCAGTTGCTATCAACTCAGCCTGTGTTCCTCCAAATCAGCTGGCTGCTAGTCTCCCAGCCCACATGCCAGCTGGCTCACAGAAAAGGGAAATTTGGTTTTGTTGCTCCTCCCAGGAACTGAATGGTTTCCATCAGCTCACAGGAAGAGCATATTGGCCGATGTTTCTTAAATCAATCAAGTTAACATATCACAGGTGATGGTTACAGGAACATATTCCCCCGCCTCTAACTTTCTGTTCTATTTGGGCCCTCATCAATTCAGGAGTTTCCGTCCGGCATGTTTGAGAGCAGATCCTCTTTGTTCATCTTACAGGCTCATGGGTTGACCTCTTCTAGAAACTACCTCACGGGCATGTGCAAAAATCATGCCTTCCCAGCTATTTAGGCACCCTTTAGCTCAGGCAAGTCAGCCCATAGTACTTACCATCGTAGTAGTGAAATAGCCTTTATTTGATTGCATTAAGGATTTCACATCCACAACGGAACACAGTGTCCACTATTTCTCCCATTTTATCTTTGAGGAAACTACAGTTCAGAGGTGGCATCCAGGCAAAGGAATAATTCATCAGAGAGCTGCTCATTTGCAGCTTGGGTACTGGGAGATGAACTGCCTAGCTCCAGCCAAGAGAGGGGACTTGTGTGGAAAAGCACCCTCACTGTGACCCCAGGCCACATGCCCACAGAGCCTGGTAGTTCCGGCTTTGGCTCCTGCCCACGTTGTTTACCCCTGGACTGAGAGAACAAGGACCTCCTGGCAGTGTAGGCTTCCCTTGAGGCCCTGTAGTACACACCTTCAGGAGGAGGGGGTGAGCACGGAGCCTAGAGCTGCTTGGCACTGTTTCTTGCACCTTCTGCTCCTGCATACCCAGATCTTTGGAGTGATCCTTCCTGGGCATCAGACGCTCTGAAAAATCTCAGCTTTAGACTCAGAATATCCCACATATCTCTGTGCTAAGTAAAAGTGATGTCATGACAAAAACCAAATCAACTCTGCAAAAATAAATTTTGACTTAGGGCATCATTTATACAACATGACAAGGTTGAGTGTCAGGTTGGCTGGGCAATATTGCCCACTGTCGAGGTCCCTGGGAAAGGATTTCTTAGGATTAGCACTAACCAGCAGACTTCTCTGCATACTGTGGCTGCCCTCCACCTATCAGCTGAGGACCTGCAGAACAAAGACAGTGATTCTCCATAGCAGTGAATGTTCTACCTAGGACTGCAGACATCCTGGCTGATTCCCAGCCTGCTGCTCCAAGGTCAGTAAGCACAGATGGCGTCAGCACTTAATCAGAATCCTAGCTGCTGACGTGCCTATAATTTAGGGTTAGCCATCCCCTGTCACATCTGCCAACTCCTTAAAATAAATGTATGTGAGGGTTAGGTGTATCTCTGTCTAGATGCATACATCTACATACATCTCAATAACTATCATATAGACAGTAAATAAAAACATTTACAAATGGAGGCAGAAAAATTTATATAGGGATACAGAGGCAAAGATAGATCAAAATAAATGATGTAGATGAATGGACAGGTGGATGACAGGTAGATCATAATATTTTTATGTTTTCTTCTACACGACCAACACCAAATCCTCTACTGAATAGATCTTTCTTCTCCTGGAGGGGGGGGGCTCCTCCTGCACCTTACCCTCCATGGAATTTAAGTTCTGGGTGCTGGCATTGTCCATCTGGGTCCCTTTCCTGCCACTGCTCTGTCTCTAACAAAGTGAACCCTATTTGTTTTAAATCAGGCTTTCATCAAAAACGTTTGGTGCATAGACATGCACTGCGTTTTCTTCATCCATTCATGGGACATGGTTCATGGTTCCACCATGGTTCATGGTGACTACTGTGAACAGCAATGTATTGTGTACTTGAAAAGCACTAAGGTCTATGTTAAGTATTCTCATCACAAAAAGTAAGGATGTGAGATACACATGTATTAACATCCCACTGTGTACACGGATTTCAACTTTTTAAAAATACCATATTAGAATGTGTTTGCCATACATATTGAATATATTCAGTATGGGAAACCAGTGCACACACACACATTGCATCTTGACACATAGTTTAAAACACTGTGTTACCCGATATGGTCACCTTGCTAACACCACTTATTACAGCCTTGGGGACGCTTTGGAGGCCTCCTTTGGGGGCCTCCTACCTGGTGCTGCAGGGCTGGCTGCGGCATTGTTACGGTAACAGCTACACCTTCATTTTTAACTGATGAGACTCCAACACTAGGTTCCTTCCCAGTCAAAGGCCTCTGGATACTTCAGCTCCATGCCCCCCTCAGACTGGCTCTTTTTGGGCTTATTAAACATGCATGGGTTGAAATCCTCCAAGATGACACGTGCCACGTCACTCCCTGTTCATGGATGTGATTCTCACTCCTCCTGTTCACCGCACCTTATTCGCTCCCCTGGCTCCCTTTCTGACAGTGCAAATTTGAAACTATTTCCCTCTGCCCACAGATCACCCTTTAAACTCCCGAGAGAGCTGCTCTGCTCTTTACAGATGCTCCCATTTGTCCCAAAATGCCTCTATCCACCCCGCCCCATAGCAGTCTTTGCCAGGTTAGAATACCACGCTGGCCCTTACCTGATGTTGGTACAATGAAAATAGCCATTGTATTCTGGTTTTATATTCGCTATTGTCCTTAGGCTTCAGTGCAGATATATTTCCTTAAAAAATAATATTTCACATTTCTCACTGAGTTTAAGATTTTCACCACTTGGGTTTATTGGTTTTACTATTTTATTTTTGGTCTTTTCTCTAAGTCGTCTCCTAGGACTCCAGTTTAATATGAGTTCTGAGTCATCCTCTGCATCTTTTCCATTTCTTCTGAGTTTTTAATCCTTTTTCTTATCAGCATTTAAATTTCCTCTAATACACCTCCTTGTCAGTGAATGCTCTTCAGCCGTGGTTAATTTGCTGTTAAACCCATTTACTAGGTACTTAGTTCAGCTAAGTTGCACTTGGCCGCTCCAGTATTATTGCTTAACTCTCTATCAAAATTGTAATGTCACTAGTTTATTTCCAGGTACCTGTTAAAGTTTTTAAATTTTAATCTTCTGATCATAATAAATAATGTTATTTCAAAGTTGGTACTTAGTGTTTCTAATACCTCATAGGTTTACATGATTGTTTTTGGATTCTTTGCATTAACTAATAAAGTTTATTGGTACATTTTAGATATAAACAATGATCATGTTCATCATAGGGAATTTGTGCCAGCACATGATATATCTTGATTCTTCCCCTGACCCATTCCTGTCTTCTCTCTTCAACTCCTCTTCCCCTCTCTATTTACAAAAGCTTTGTTTTCATTTATTCTTTCTTTTCTCATTTTTTTCTACTCCTATCCTTCACCTCCCTCTCCCTTCCATGTTCCCCTTCTTATTTGAACAATTTTCTTCCTTCTGTGTAATATCTATTATACATTTTTGTCTTTATTTACATTCTTAGTTTTGCATACAACAATAACGAGGTGGTATTTGTGCATGTGTGTCCAATTTATTTCACTTAAGAGTATGTTCTCAAGGCTCATCTATTTACCTAGAAATGTCTCAAAATGATCCATTTTTATGGCTGAGTAGTGCTCCATTATATAAAAGAACCACATCTTCTTTATCCATTCACTGATGGACATTCAGGCTGTTTGCAAGATTTAGCTGTTACAAACTGTGCCGCTATAAACATGGGTGTGCATGTAACACTGTGAGATGATGTTTCCAAGTCTTTTAAGAGAATACTAGGAATGAGAATGACTGGATCCAATGGGACCTCAACTCTTAGTGTTTTGAGGGATTCCAGTTTGATTTCCAGGGGTGCACAAGTCTGTACTCCTACCAGCAGTGCAGAAGGGTTCCTTTCTCGCCACAGCCCCACCAGCATTTGTTATTGGTTGATTTTCTAGAGTGAGATGGAATCTCAGTGCTGTTTTAATTTGCATTTCTTGAATGACCAAGGACGTTGAACATTTTTTCATATATTTACTTGCTGTTTCTACTTCTTTATCTGAGAAGTGTCTATTTCAGATACCCATTTTTGGATTGGGTTGTTAAATTTGGGGGTCTGAATTTTTTTGGTTCTTTTTAGATAATAGTCCTTTGGCAAAAATTTTTTCTGACCCTGTGACTTGCCTCCTCACTCTGTTGGCAGTTTCTCTTGTTGTGCAAAAGATTTTTAATAAGGTGAGGTCCCAATTATTGATTATTTGTGATAGTGATATTTCTTGTGCAATTGGGATTTTTTTCATCAGTCTTCAAGACTATTTTAACTTCCAGTAGATTTAGTGTTACTGTTTTAATATTTAGATCTTGAATCCATTTCAATTTTACTTTAGCGTACATTGGAAGACATTAGGTCTATTTCAATCTTCAGCATATGGAAAGAAAATTTTCCTAACACCTTTTATTAAAGAGGCTATCTTCATCCTGGAAGTATCTTATTTCTCCATCAATTGTGAAAGCTAGTTTTGCAGGATACATCAATCTGGGTTGGAAGCTGTTTTCTTTTGAGGTTTGCAATACCTCACTCCAAGCTCTCCTTGACTTGAGGGCTTGGATTGGGAAATCTGCTGGGATTCTAAAGGCCTTTCCTTTATATAACTTGTTTTCTCTAACTTCTTTTAGTATTCTGTTCTTGTGTTGAATTTCTGGGATAGATTTCTGGGACATATTCCTTGGTATAGATTCTTTTTGGTCATGGTTAATTGGCATTTTATATGTCTCAATTATCTGTATGTCATACTCATTTTTTCCCTGCTCAGGAAGTTTTCTGCCATGACTTCTATAAGCAGTTTTTTTTTTATGTTATTAGTGATATCTCCAGTTTTCTCACTGACTTCTACTAATCTTATGTTATTCTTCTTTGCATCATCTAGAGGCAATGGATTGATTTTTCATGGTCCTTTGCTGTTTTTTAGAAATCTTTTTTTTATGACCACTAACCACAATCTTATCTGAGACTGTGTCCTCACCTTGGCTTATTCTGCTGTGTATACGTTCAATGAAATTTTTAATTTCATGGATGTCTGTTTGACCCTATTTCATGAGTTTTATTCCATTTCTATGTTGGGTGTTTATGGTTTCCATTATTTTCTATGCTCCTCTATTATTTTTTTTTTATCTGAATGTGCTCTAGCGTCACTAACCATGTCTTTCCTCATGGGCTTCACCTCTGCAGTTATTTGAGGAATTATTTCTGATTTGATTTTTTTCCAGCATCTCATTCATTTGCTTTGTAACTTCCACTGTTGTTATTTTGAGGTCCAGGCTTTCAGATTGCTCCACCTTTTTACACGCTGGGTTTACCTCAGATAAGCTGAAGTTCTGAGGTTCCATCTTGTTTAAGAGTATTCTCATCTTTGGGTTTTTTTGTCTGTTTGACTCCTGGGCTGATGCTTGTAAAATGCCTATGGCGAGTTGCTTTATTGCTAGTATTTAGAACCCTAGGAAATGACTACTCAGAGGTATCCTCCAGATGTAGCTGGATTTGTGGTTTTCGGTCTGCTGAAAAACCCCACCTCTTTGATGTATTGAGAATCAGAAGTTGCTGCCTGCTTGGCCAGCCCCTCGTCCTTAGGCACTGGCCTAAAGTATTTTTTAAGACCCTTAAGCAATCGCAGTCTTGGTATACCTGGAAGAACAACAGGTTAGAACCATTGTGTCACTTTGGCTCAAGTGGCACAATCAGCAATTTTAATAGCATGAAACACAACCTAGAAAACGACAAACTGAGAGAACTATTAATTTGCCAGCTTTTACCTTATGAACTAGATTTGTGGTTACATAACAAAAATCTAAAACAAGCCAGAAAATTGTGTGTGGTAAATAAGCCTTCAAATATAGTAATTTTACTCTCAGAGAAGAAAATTTAAAGGGAGTTGAGGAAATCATAGAGAAATAGAAGAGAAGGCTGGAGGGCGAGGAGGGATCGCACAGACTTTGGGAATATGGTGAAGAAGACATGAGGAAAGCACAGAAAGAATAAATAAAAACAAGAACAGAACAACAACAACTGTAAACCATATTCTCAGTCATATAAAACAAGAACAGACAATCAAGGAAAAAAATAAGAAAAGAGAGAAAGAAAGAAAATAAGAAGAAAAAAAATGCTTACCTCAAGGTGTGTCTCTGCTGCCACTGGTAGACGACTCGGCAGACAGAGTCCAGCCCCGGGTCTACTAATCCCATCAGCCCAGCTGTGGCTTGATAGTGCGGTACCGGATAATCCCCTCTCCTTCTCCTCAGGTCGCTGCATTCCAGCACCTGGACACCAAATCTCAGTGAACCTTTAGTTCCCCTGAAGTTCAAGCTGGTTTCTGGCTGTGAGGCTGGAACCAGATCCATCTGGCCTGCAGCAGTCTATTGTCCCCCTCAGGCTTGAACTTGGCTCCCCCAGTTCTTGCCAACTTGAACTCCGCTCCCCGACCCTGACACGGAGCTGCTAGACATGGCCAGCAGTTGCTCTGCGTTCTAAGCTCAGCCCCTCTCCAAGATGGCTCCTGGACAACTAGCTTTTCTTGGGGGTTGTCTGAACCCAGGTAATCCACCAGCCACTGCAGTCTGCTGCTTCCACTGCTCTGTTCCACGGGTGCATTTCTCCATGGAGGCCCCTGGGGACACCAGTAGTCGCTACGTGTGTGCAGGCTGGAGCTGCCCCTCCTACACAGTGAGTCCGGGCTCAGAGAGAAAGCACTGCCTGCCACCTCCTCCTCCTCCTGAAGTCTCTCTCTTCGCTCTTCCTATGGGCATCAATTCTTAGTTCATATCCTTGCAGATCCCAGGAAGCCTCCCTCCCCACTCCTTCTCCTCACATTGCTGTATTCCAGCACCCAGACACCAAATCTCAGGGAGGCTCTTTCTCTGCTGCTTACCACTCCACCACCTTCCTGGAAGTTCCTCTTTTGGTTTCCTTTGTGTAGTCTTCCTCTTGTGTGCCAGCTTCTTTCTGATGTTTTCATCAAGCATTATATTTAGAAAAATTTCCTAGAAAAATCAAAATCATACCCTTATGCCATTTACTTCAAGGGAGGCTTTTTATTAACTGAAGACTATTAAAATTTTATCCAAATGTGTTTACTATGTTTGAAATCTTTGATTTCTATCTTTGTAACCAAGTGAAAGAAATTCTATTTCTAACTCAGTTTCTGCTGATTTTTGGCTATTTGAAATGACACCTGATTAAGACAGATGTCACATAATCCTGAACTTCTTAAATTACGCATGTATTTCTTGTTTCCACCAACCAATTACATCAAATTTTTGCTAACATTGGAAAATGTTATCAAACATTTTCAAATGGAATTACTCAAAGTTGTTAATTAATTGTTCTTGCAAAGTAATTAGAATGGACAGATTTTCTAATTTTTTTAACAAATAGACTTAAAAATTGAGTAAAAGTCATCAGTTGAAAAATAATTGAACAGGATGAAAAGTCATTTCCAGTTTTGACATTTGTGCCCATAAATGGTTGCAAAGATAATGTGTGACCTCAGCCCCACCACCACACTCATACCAGTTGCCATATTTCTGAGGGTCTCTTGCCCAGCACTTTTGTCATAGGTCACATTCTCTCAAAGTATAATTGCTTTCTCTCATGTCTTACTTACTTTTCTTGTTCCTGAGAAAAAATAACTGACAGCTGAAGTTAAAGGAGGAAGGTTTGCTTAATTCACAGTTAGTAGCAGTCTCAGTTCATAATCAGCTGGCTTCAAGGCAGTGTGGCACATGGCAGAAGGGCAGCAATTCATGGTGGCAGAAGACAGCAAAAGCAGCAAGAGAGATCCGGACAAGCTTTTTTCTGTCCTTGTATTATATGCAGTCTACTAGGAGTAGGAGAGCACCAATCCAGTCAGCGGACCCATCCAGCAGTCACACACCCTTAACCCTCTCTCCTGAGTGTCTTAATTCTGGCACTGCGGTGGCTTCAGAGCCAGTGAATGAGACAGATGAGAAGACACTGCAGTGTTTGCACAACCTGCCCTTCTGCTGGGTAGCACTTGGCAGCAGCACCCACTGTGGTTTTTATCACACCTTATAAAGACACTCACAAAAGAAGACTTCCAGAACTGCTTCAGAAAGAGACAAGGACAGTGGGGTGAGTGTGCCCAAAGCTTATTCAATGATTAGGTTCAAGGTTGACCTTGTAAGAAAATTTGATTCAGTTCTCACTGACTCAGTTTGCGACCATAATCATGGAAAAAAATTAAGTTCACGAACCACAGAACCATTGCATTTTGGAGGAGATTGATGGCAATGTGCCCTTTATTGTAATTTTTTAATTTTTATTTTTCATAGAATAAAACAAAAGAGGGCAGAATAAAGCAGATCAGAACAGAACAATGCAAGCAACACAGCACTTCACAACAAGACAATTGGATATCAACAGTAGCTACCATAATACCTGTTTCTTTGAAATAGTTGAGCATAGCTTCACACACAATAATATCAAGCATAAAAAAATAGAATAAAAACATTCAAGAGAATGAAACTATTATAAGGCATTCTGAACCAAATAACAGAAAATGAACAATGGCTACTATGATATCTCATTTTCCATAAAAAATTCATTTATACTGTCATACATATTAAAATCCAATAAGACAACATGATAGAACCAATGGTAATAGAAGAACAAAAGCATGTTAGGACTTCAAAGCAAGATGATATTAAATCAACAATGGCTGCCATATTGTCTTGTTTTCTTCAAAGTAGCTGTTCATACCATCACACATAGTAAAGTCAAACAAAACAGAATAAAACCATTCCAATCAATGAATGAAAACATTACAATACTTCAAAGCAATATAATGGGGAACCATGATTACCATAAAATCTTACGTACTCTTACTATTTCTTACACTAGGGAGACTATACGGCTTTTATACAAGTGAGTTTGATTTATTCCACTTATGAGTATGGTCTCAAGTTGCATCTACTTATTTATAAATATTTCAATGTGATCATTCTTTATAGCTGAGTAGTACTCCATTGTATAAAAGTACCACAATTTTTTTATCCATTCCTCAGTGATGGACATTTAGGTTGTTTCCAAGATCTGGCTATTACAAATTGTGCTTCTATAAACATGAGTGCACATATATCACTGTGGTATGATGTTTTCAGTTCTTCTGGGAATATGCCTAGGAGTGGAATAGCTGGGTCAAATAGGACTTCCAACCTCAGATTTTTGAGGAATCTCCAGACTGACCTCCACAGTGGTTGTACCAGTCTACACTCCCACCAATGGTGCAGAAGAGTTCTTTTTTTCCCACAGCCTCTCCAGCATTTGTTGTTGGTAGTTTTCTAGATCCTGGCCATTCTTTCTGGAGTGAGATGGAATCTCAGTGAGGTTTTAATTTGCATGTCTCTAATGACCAATGATGATGAACATTTCTTCATGTATTTATTTGCCATTCATATTTCTTCATCTGAGAACTGTGTGTTCATCTCGGATGCCCATTTTTGGATTGGGTCTTTGAATTTTGGGGGTCTGATTTTTTTTAAGTCTTTATAAGTTCTAGACAGAAGTCCTTTGTCTGAGGGACAGTTCACTAAGATTTTTTTCCCAGTTTGTGGATTTTCTTTTCACTCTACTGGAGATTTATTTCAACATGCAGAAACTCTTTAATAAGACGTGATCCCAGTTATTGATTCTGGGAAGTATTTCCCATGCAGTTTGATTCTTGTTCGTGAATTCTCTCCTACCCTTATGTCTTCAAGATTTTTACCTACTTTGTCTTCCTGAAGATCAATGGAATAGACTAGAAGATACAACTACAACTATAAACACACTCAACCACCTTATCTTTGATAAAGGGGCCAAACATGTTCACTGGAAGAATGATAGTCTCTTTAATAAATGGTGCTGGAAAAACTGGCTCTCCATATGCCGAAAACTAAAACTAGACCCATGCCTATCACCATGTACTAAACTAAAATCTAAATTGATCAAAGATCTAAAGATTAAAACAGAAACACTTTATTGTAATTTTTAAAATTTAAACATTCACCATGTATTTCAATTACCTCTCATAATCTTCTGGTTTCTCTCTCCACTCCATTCTTCCCCTCTTCCCCATAACAGAGGAGGTGGCTGGCGTGGGAACTGCCACCTTTCCTCAGGTGTTTGCAGTTCCTGGGGAGGAGCCCATTAGCACAAAGGACTCCACTATGCTGCTGGAGTTCAGACTGTGATTGCTGGGGAAATACGAATGTACACACGGCAGGAGAGAATGCTGGCATTTTACATCATGAAGAGATTAACAAGACTGGGGCAGTATAATATTGAAAGTTTTCATAAAGAATTTTCAGAAGCTGTTTTCTCCCCCAGAGATAAATATCTTTAATATAATAGCTATCCAGACGCCACAGTCCCGCTAATGATCAGCAGAAATCCACCCTCTGGGTTGACTGCTGAGTAGAGCTCAGCTGGGAGGGAAGAGGAAGGACAGAATTCCATTAGAATAACCTGCTGACAGCTGAGGACACACAGCCCAGGGTGAAGTCAGCATCTTCTTTCATGGTTAACCTCACCCATCAGGAAGCTCAGCTTTGGTAATAAGGCAGCAACACCTACTGCAAATTCAAATTGCTCAGATGTTTAACTGCCTTAGGGCTTCCACCGCCCCCATATTATTTACAAAGGTTATAAGTTATCTGTTATCTTTCTCCTGATTGCTTAACCTCTAGTAAGGAAAATTTACAACATTCATCTGAGTTTGAATATTTCCAATGTGAGGAAGATCAACAATCTTAAATACCAATCTCATTACCGTTAAAAAATAATGTACATATATTACATGTAAATGATAAAAGCATAACACAAGCAGCTGAAGTTCTTTGAATTTGCATGGACGGCTTCAGTATTCTTACATCGTACACCAGGCAGCAAATGTTCACTCTGTGCTATACAGCGTGACAGACGCTAGACAAAGAAACATAGAGAAGAAGCAACGGCTCACTGCTCTGTTTCGGAAGTGCGCCCTCACGGCTTCCTTCCCTACGGAAGTGGTGCGTTCAGGATGGAGACGGTGGTTCATGGATGCACGTCAGGTAACAGCACCCAACAGAGTCTCAGATACGCTCACTGGATTGAGGAAGGGATCGACCCGATTGATTTTGTCTGTCAGGTGCAAGTCACCACTGGCGTTTCATTTCTAAATGAAATTGGCAAGTGATTCTTCAGCAAACCAGAAGTTTAATTCTTACTCTTAAACTTAATGAAATGTGACCAGCAACAACATCTGTCCTGACCTATCTGCCTGGTGCTGAAGTTTAGATGGAAAATGCCCCCTCTGGTCCGGACGTGGTCGCATGCGGGACTGGATCACGAGGTTGACGCGATCATCTGTGGATTTGTCCATGGATAAGTTCGTGGCTCCGGTACTCTAAGGAGGCCGGGCCTGGCTGGAAGTGGGCACTGGGGTGGGCCCGGGAGGGTGGACCCCTTTCCCGCTCATCCCTACCCTCTTAGCTTTCTGGTTGCCGCTGTGTGAACAGCTTCCCTCTGCCATGCCACTTCTGCCTTGGGTTGAATCTTCTGAAAACCGTGAGACAAAGTAGACCTCTCTTCATTGTAAACTGCAGCAATGATTTTGTCTCAGCAGTGGGGAAGTGACTATTACACCTTGTAACGTATGCGTTTCGAGAGGCATCCAGCGCTGGCAAAATGACAAGTACCCACTTTCTCCACAAGAGGTTACATAGAACAGGCTGCCGCCACTTCCACGACGACATGGTTTCAGGCTGTGAAACACACTTGAGGTAATGCAGTGCAATGCATCTGCTCTAAAGCTCTGCCCCATCATCCCATCCACCAAGGATTCCACAGGGCTGCAAAGGCAGCTGGGACCGAAGTCCCTGAGTAGCTGAGCTCCTAGAGACAAGCAAACTTTTCAGGGACGCACAAGAGGGAGCAGTCCTGTCTGAGCTCAGACATCCACTTCAGTGCCTTAAAAATACTTCAGGGTCTCTTCAACAGGCATAGACTTTGAAGTCATGCAGGTTTGCATTCTCTCCTGGCTTTGCTACTCGTAGCTGAGTGGTTTCGTCTGCTTCCTCCGCCTTTTGGCAGGTCCTTCCCTCATCTGTCAAATGGGCAGAAAACTGCCTCCCTTGAGGATTTTAATAAAAAAGAAACATGTAATGAAGTGACCCAGCACACAGAGCTCATCACTGCTGTCCCTGGAGCCCAGGCCTGCGGGGCTCGTAGTGGTGGCCAAGACAAGCACAGCCAGGTCTTCGGAAGAGCTGCCTGCCTTGTGTGAGAAGGTGGCACAGGCTTCAGGGGACAATTCTGCACTGCATGAAGGTGACAGTAACATAAGGCTGCAATGAGCAGACAGGCAGGGTGCGGGACGCTGCAGACGCCAGGCTTATGTGATGGTGACTTTGGGACATCACCCTCGCTGGATTACGGGGCACCTGGACAGCTGCTAAAACGTTCTTTCTGGGTGTTTCTGTGAGGGGTTTTAAGAGATTGGAATCAGAGAAGGAAGATCTACCTTCACCAGTCGGGTGGTTGCCTTCCCACTGAGTGAGGCCCTACGGGGCCAGTCAGAGAAAGGGGAATGTTCCCTCCACTCTGGACTGGGACCTATTGTTCCCTGGCCTTGGGCACCAGAGCTCTAGTTCTACAGCCTTAATGACCTGCATGCACCAGGGCCCACCCCGCGACCAGGCTCGCAGGCCTTTAGCTTGGACTGAGACGGACACTGCCCGCCGCCTGGCACCAAGTGTCCCAGCTTACAGGGAGAACCCTCATCCCCATAGCTT